>QWTY01002587.1:0-53291 GCA_008033365.1 Pseudorectes ferrugineus
CCCCCCCAAAAAAAAAAAAAATCCTGAAAGCCTTTCACACAGTTTGACTGGTGAGGTTATCAATGCATTCCAGAAGAAATGTGGTGGTGTTCACAATGGTGCATCTTACCGTGTATTTAAACCAGTTCCTCTTTGGTCTGAGGACAATATAAAGGCAGACAGGTAATGGGAACTTTTCGGTTGGTCTAAATATTTTAAAGTGGCAGGTAATGTACTTGTGTGATTCCCAGGAACTCCAGGTTTTTGATTAGCTAGAAATACTTCAGGAATGGGGTCTCTGAACTTGGATGCTTCTGTTCTCCATGATCAATTGGGAAATGTGGGGAGACTGCAGAGGCTTTTTCACTTTGGTGAGGATGTGTGGGAGATGTATGTAGACATCTTTGTAATTTCTTTGACAAGGATAGGTCCAAGTTACACCAGGGGAGCACTTTGGAGCTTATTTAGGATCTTTGAAAATTAAGAGACTTATTATTTTCAAGTCATCCCGCTCTGCCATAATGCAGCACTTGTCTCTTAGACGGTGTTTTTTATTCAACTTTTGTCTCCTTTCCAGGAAAAATAAAGCTCCTGTGCATTTCAAACTGTGAACTCCACCACAATGTGTAACAGTTCGTCCTTTGTCATGCAGGAGCTCTTTGTCTATCTTTTGGTCTGATAATCTGTCTTTAGGGGTACCGCTGAGCCTGGTCTATGATGGGAGCCACAATGATGTGTTTGTTTATCAGTGCCTAATAACTCTCCTTTGGAGCTATCCTGAAGGATCAAGGATTAAAATAGACAAGCCTGGTGTAGCCCAACCACAGAGCTATTGTGCAATGATGGAAAAGCCTGAAAGGTCAGCTGGGGAGTGGGAGTGGTGGTCTGGGAAACCCTGTGGTCAGGCAGGCTTTGTGGACAGCAGCTACTCTCCGTGGACATCGTGTGGGTGCTGCCTGCAGAGCTCTCTGTTTGAGCAAATCAATAATAACCTGATACTGGGAAGGACTGAGAGCCCTCAGGTGATACTTGTGTGGATGTGGTGCCTTTCACGGGATCAGACCCAAGAGCAGGATATTATCTTTGGAGCTCTTTCATTTTAAAATAGAGCTGTATTTCTTTAATGTTTAAGACTCTGCCAGGAATTGTACTATATATTCATGGTCTTTAGATTAAAAAATCTGGTTTCTATTAGTGAGCATATGAACTTTAACTTCATTGAACAGAATATATCGGTGGGAAGGGGAACGTAGATTATACAGTAAATATATGGGGACTGTGGGACTGTGAAGAGTGAATTGTTAAAAGGCTCCAACATGTAGTGGATGCATAAATATCTTACAAAAGCCTGAGATGCAAAGTTAATGCTGACAGTGTATAGTGCAGGAAGGTAATAGTACCTTTATTGGAGACATCTGCAGCTGAAGGTTCCCCTTGGGATCACCATTTGCTTGCCTAGGGAGTTTGTTGACATGTTGGATGTCAGCATCACAAGTTTTATGGGCTGGAACAGAAGGGTGTTTCCTGATCTAAGTTTTATAGGCAAAGTCTTTAGTTACTGATGTAGCCTTTGATATTTTGGTTGGACAGGGTAGGGAAGCGTTTTGACAGGTCATAGATGGAGACTGGGTTTGTCCATGTGTGCTGAGGAGAAGTACCCTGGTGCAGAATATCCCTGACATTGCATAAAGTGTTAAATGTTAGCTTGAAATCATCTGTACTACTCTCAGATTTCAGGAAATATTCTTAAGCAGTTGTTAAATTGCAGAGAAATTCCAATAGTGTTGCATTCTATATCAAATATCAATGAAAGCAGCATCATTAATGACACACTAATGAATACCTCATGAATTAATAATAATCGGCTACTTTTTGAAGTCTCCCTGGCTTCCAGCTCTCTTAAATCACTTCAAATAATTAATTGCTTAATGCTTTTCACCTTTGACAGACAGAAATAAATTGCAGATTAAAAATACCTGTGTTGGCAGTGGGCAGAGCAAAGTGGAATGGTTGTTTGCTGCTAATCGAGAGGGACGGTGCATTTTGCCTGCTGAGCCTGCCTTGCCCAGCTAGTAATGCACAGATTAAAGGAGGTTGGTATTGCTCATTCCAGTCAAAAATTAATCCAGAGCCACAGAGTTTTTGCAGCTGTTTCTCCTCCACAGAGCTAAATCAGTACCCGTGAAGTGTCCAGTCCTCTCTTTGTAGCACTGCTGGAGGACCATCAGTGGCCGTGACTTTCCCCTTTAGCTTGTTTGTGTCAGTATGTGACAGGGGTGTCAGAGGTCTTTTTTAGGGTCATTTCTCTGTTGGGAACTGCCCTGACATCACCTCAGTCATTAAGTGACCAAGCAATTGCAAGAAATTCCAGTCCCATCGACCTGGGACAAATAAGAATGACAGCCTCATGTGAATGCAAACACCTGAATATAACATTGCTTTTTTCTGGAAGCTGTCTGGCCCTGAGGATTTTAATATTTTTATTCTTTTCATTTACAGATACTAAGGAACTCAGTTGCTTGGAGACCTGCATCTTTCTACCTATGCTCAAAGCAGGTAAGGTCAATTATTCAAATAAAGTTGTAGTGACCAGAGAATGCATTGGAAGCACCTTAATTTTTAATCAGTTTGAAAATGGGAAAGTCAGTCACGATTCTTTCTTCTCAAATGACTTAAAGTTGCAAAATGGGCAGTCTTGCCATTTCCAAAAGTATGGGAAAATGCCTGAAATATGTTGTGGCAGGAATCCTTTCCTGTTGTGTATTCTGCTTTATTCCACAAGTGCCAACCACATTACAGTGCTGGATGCAAGAGTATTGCATTTGTAAATATTAGAGCTGCTGATACCAGTATATATTTTACTGCCTAGGCAATGTATAAGCTTAACTTATTATTTTTTAGTAATTTTTTAGAAAACTGTATTTTATGGTTTTATGATAGAGAATACAAGAGAGAGAGGCCATGGGTGCTCTGTGATTCAAAAGGAAGGAAAGCCCAAATGCTTGTTTTTTTTCAGCCTCTGATAACTGCAGCTCACAGTATTCAACTGCTAATGCAGAATTTAATCCTACTTCTGCATTTTCCCTTTCTCAACCTGTTAACTGTGATACAGAATGGCAACTCCTACTTTATTCCAAATGCATTTTAAATACACATTTTCAAGATCTAAAGTAACTGGAGGAGTTCTTCACATAAAATGACATTACCCTCTGTACATGGCAGAAAAATGGAGGACAACAGGAATTTGTTGTGGTAGAGAGTGTAAGCTGGTAGAATTTCAGACATTTTAAATGCTGGAAAAGGTACTACAGTTAAAAAAAAAAAGTTTTCTTCTGCATACTTATGTGCCAGTAATCACCACAAATTCCTTGCAGAAAATTCCTCAGGCAAAGTTGTTCCTCACAGGTATAATTATGCCAGACAGAAGGAGCTATAGGGGCCAGTTCCCAACCTGGAGGGCCTGTGCTCTCCTGAGGTCAGACCGGTGGCAGGAGCAGCTCCAGCTCAGCGCTGCCAGGCTGCCCCTGCCTGAAGGATTTTGGAGAGTGTGTGAGCCCAGCTTTTTGGGGGGAGACAAACAAGGTCGGGAGTTAATGGCAAAGAAAACACAGGTGGTAAAAGGCAGTGGTGGAGGAGCAAAAGGGCTCGTGACACAGGTGACAGTGCCTGGGAACCGCCCCTGCCCAGCTGCTCAGCCCCATCCCAGTGCCACGGTCCCAGGTGAGGTGCTGGCACAGGGACCACGAGTAGAAAGCAGAGCCCACACTAAATCCTGCAGAGAATGAAGGTGAGGAACAATTTTACAGGGAGGAAAAGTGACAGAGAAGGGAAATGTGGTGTAGTAAAAGCTTATGGAAGAAAAACAGGAACAAAAAAAAGAAAAGCATGGGAGGAGGAAAAAAGGGAGGGCAAGCTAGCTAAAAGCAAAGTAATAACAGCATAAGGCATAAACTCGGAAATTTTTTTGCACTGGTATTACAAAATAAAAAATCCACTGGGAAAGGAGGGCAAGCACTGGGTTGAGACAAGAGGCGAGATTTCTCTGTGCCTGAAAGCATATTGTTGAGATGAATTTTCTTTATGCATCTATACCCTTTACCTAAGTGCAGTAAGAATAGTTTGAGGCTTGTTGGCTATGAAATGTATTTATGATTTTCTTCTGCCAAATAAATGTTCCATTTTGTTCAAAAATTGTTTTCTTTATTTACCCAGGGCAGGTACTTATAGTGCTAAAGCTAAATGTCACTCTGATCTGCTAGAAGTATTTTGTTCTGGGTAATAGCCCAATGCCTTTAAAATTCAGTGTGTTATGCTTTATTTTAAAATAATGGGCAATATAGCTGAATTTCACAGTGAATAAGTGTATTAATTATGAGGCAAATCACACTAGATACTGTTTGCTGCTCAATTTCCTTTGAAATTCAATGAATAATAATTTTCTTTAAAATAGAGGACATTTTTAATATATCCAACAATGATGAAATAGAATAATTACAGGTAATATATTTTTATTTAAATCTGAATGACTACACTTGTCATTGGGTCTCAGAAGCATGCTATACTCATATGAATTATATAGCATAATATATATCAACTAATTACAGATTTGTTCCATTCCTAATAAAGAAAATCAACTTAGTCAGAATTTCATCAGACCCAATTTTCCTGATGTGTCAGAGGTAAAGCTTCTCTTGACCTAAATGGGAGCAGTGTACGTTCTGCACTTTAAGGTAGGAGCAGTTTGTTTACCCTAAGACTTCTGCAAAACAGAATATACAGGGCTAGAAACTCCACACTACTGTGAAAGCAGCTGCCTGCTCTGCCCCTGGTGTGAGATCTCGCTTCTTGATAACTTGGGTGTCACCTGCAGACACAAAGGCTCTGCCATGATGCTCCACACTCATCACCAGGAAAAAAATAATCAGTCTGTCGTTATAAGTTTCAAATTTTCTTTGTGTAAACCTCAATGTTCACTTAAACTTAGCTGTTTAAGTGCCACTAAATTCCTTTGTTGGAATATTAATGGGAAGGGAGCACAAGGGGTACAATCAGTCTAAATTAATTTCAAAATTCAAATAAAGGCTCACGCATAGGTTGTTTTTCTCCAGGACTCACCATTTCTAATTAGGATGCAATATGACATGTCCTGTTTTCACATTTCATACGCTGCATATTTCAAGTAGAATATCTAGACTCTTGAGATGATGGCTGGCAACTCGAGAAAAAGAAAAACATAACTTGGAGAAAAAAATGAATATAATAAAACTACTCTTGAAAATATTCCAAGGGTAAATCAATTCAGAAATATGTTCAAAATATGGAGTGTGAGCATTAGTTTTCCATAATACAGATGGAATCAATGCCTGCAGAATATTGATTACAGATTAAGCTCACCTTATCAATAAAGACAAACTTTTGCAATCATCTTCTGAGGGATCCATCATGAAGTTCTATCAATCCTGAAAAATATCTTTCCATTGTTAGGAAGGTTACATTTTTCACTAACAGAGCCTGAAAACAGTTTCTCATCAACTCAGTTCCTCAAGAAACGGCTCCTATGTTTTTTTCCACTTCTTAATCTATAACAATATTCCTTGTTTTAGAAATTAATATCAGATTCTTAAGCACTATTGAAGAAAAAATTACTTAAGAAATAATAAATTATACTGAAGATAAAATTTAAAGGGCACGATGAATGCTGTAAGGAAATATCAAACTATGTATTAAAACATGAATACCCTTAAGAAGACCAAAATACGTATCTGTCTATTAAGGCTATGCAGTACACATTCCTAAACACTTATCTGTAATTGGAATAAAAATAGTGAAACTGATGTGATGTTCAGATCTTATTCTGTTCCCACAATCAACTGGTTGATCTAACACACATTTAAAAAATAATATTTCCATTTGGCAGCAAACAGCTGCCGGTGGAAGGAGCATCAAACAGTGGCTTAGTGGTTATTTAAAATGAGCCTTGAACTATTTTGGTCTTAGATGGGTCGTAAGACTTAGAGCAGAGCACAAGTGTTCCAGGTGGATGGAAAAGGCATTTATGGCATAACATGGCACAAGTCCTCTAACCAGAGCTTGCAAGGACCACACAAACCTTGTCTCAGCTGTGGCTACCTAGAGGTTTCCTCTGAAGGTGCTGTAGAGATGTTCAGGGATGAGTTGTGCTGACAAGTACCCGAAGGCTGGATTCAGCTCAAAAGCTCATTTGACACATCATCAAAGCCCACAAATGGAAAAACTGAACAAATAAAAAAACTCCGTCTTTTCCCTTAGACATGAAGCAAACAGATCAACTTGCTTTCAACAGTTCGAGATCAAACTAAGGCTGTGTCCCAAACGGGCATGAAAATTGTATCATTCAAATAACATGTGAACTCCAATTACAACTCTACAAGTGATATCCTTTACTTCCTGTAATCTGCAAGTATAGGAATTTTTTGTGTTTGACTTCTACCAAATCCAACAGCAGCATAGGGCTTGATCATTAGCACTTAATTTAAGGAGGCATCAAGAGCTTCAGTAATAGTAAGTGTGTTATCAAGGGTAACTGCTCATTTCATTAGCTTGTTTTCAAAATTGTGCAATTCTTATTCAATAGGATACTGCTTTTGTCAAGCTAGTTTATTGATAGCTGAACAAATTAAAAGAGGCATTTCATTCTTTTCCCTGAAGAGAAAGGAAAAACAAAAGGATGGAAAACAATTAAGAATGGAGAAATGAATAACAAGCTGCAATTAGTTGTGCAATAGTGAAGAATTACAGAGATTTCACTTTGCACTAAAGGATCAGTTCTCGAAAATGTCCTGGAGAATAAGATCCTTTAAGAAAGCAAACATGCATTACTGAGTTGCATGGACTAGGAAATCACAAGAGATTTCTCTCTCTGCCATTCAATTTAAAAGAACTTTTGAATCTTGATTTACTCTTACCTCAGTGGCAACTAAGAAGTGTTTTAGTTATTATGAGAAAGGATTTCTACTAAGTCCAGAACACTTTCTAGAAACATTTCTCTGTTTGAGAATCTCTCTCCCTTTCAGACTTCCCTTGCTTTAAAAAAAAATTCAACTTTAAATCTCATCTGATAGTGGAATATTCTATTAACATGACAAGAGCAAACTTCATTTATTATAAAATTATGCTTCACTGCAATTATTTAGAAATGCAATATGCCTATAAGTGCATTTAAATTACGGTAAGCAAAACAGCACTTTATGAAGAGTTGGGTAGTGTTGGGTTTGGGGTGATTTTTCTTTTTAATGGACTGTACCACCCGCTAAAAGATTTCTGGTTTCTTGGATGATTCATAAATGCTTCCTTCATTTTCCAATTTCTATGGGACCATCTGGCCCATCTTTGTAGAAAGGCATTTAGCTGTAAATATATTTTACCGTCTTTCTCAATTTAAAAGTAGTTGCCCAGCTGCTTCACAGAAACTGTCAGCAATTGGTAAACTCCTCAGAAT
The DNA here is from genome assembly GCA_008033365.1 of Pseudorectes ferrugineus. NCBI lineage: Eukaryota > Metazoa > Chordata > Aves > Passeriformes > Pseudorectes > Pseudorectes ferrugineus. The sequence continues at coordinate 7,457 of QWTY01002587.1, forward strand.
TGCCAGCCTTCATTAGTAATCCAATCAGGATGTAGTTTAAAATACTGCAAATCAGATTATGCTCCATTGGACAGGAATTGGAGTGACATGATGTGCTGGGTTATCTTATTTTGCATCTGTGATTGCCTTTAATCCAGGAGATGCATCCACTTTCCTTTGAGGGGAAGGCACTTAGGCTGGAACTGGCTGTCCCTATGCACATATGTGGTCCTGTGTGGGTTCCCCCATAAAGACCTGTTCAGGTTTTGTCATTCTCCTCGAGCTGAAGTCAATGTCAGACACCGGTAGCATGAGTTATACGCAGCATTGGCTGTGCTTTTGAGTTCCTATGTTATGTGATTTAGATTAACTAGAAGTGTACATTTGAGTTTTCTGATTTCTGTGAATTTTAGATTGGTCCTGTTCTCTCTCACTATTATCTTCTGTGCTATAAAACCCACATTTCTTTAACAGCTGGCAGTGCTTGCTGGTAATAAGGTAAGAATGGGGAGGTAAAGCAATGAGGCTGGCACTGGGCTGCGTTAATCAGTTACTTCAGTACATCATTTCTGTCATTGTGAGAGTCTCTGGTACAATATGCAGGTGGGAATATTTATAAGAACAGTCTAATTAATATAAATTTCTACACATGGAGAATCTTGTGAGGCAGACCAAGCTGCACAAAGACTTGGACGGATACAGAATTCCATATTTATTTATAAGGCACCTGTACTACTCAAACAAATATGTGCATAGAAAAACTGCCACTTTGCACTGTAAATTACATTCTGGACTATACCTTCTGTAGTATTAGATTTTCTGATGGCATAACTTATGTAGGTCAGTGAGGGAGTGATGTTTACCTCATTTAGCCAGCTGGTGTTTCCTGGGACATTTCACTATGTTACATTCAAAAGTAATTCTGAACTTTGTGCTTTATATACATATTCTGAGTTACTTATTAATATAATAAAAGAAAACAGGGCACCCAATACCTGCTGCTCAGCTCTAGAAATTTTATCATTTGTTAAAGGCTGAAAAGTCTGTTCGTTGTTATCAGTTGGATGCAATCAGAGTTGCGTGATAGGGTTTTTATCAATCATGCTTTTTATGCCTCTAATTAGATGAGCCTTCAGGAACAGCTTTGAAAATATGAAGAGGACATGAAAACTTTATGTAAGAAATTCTGTGAGACATTAATATACTACTTCCAGTTGAACAGAAGGTTTCCAAGGTGTGAGATATAAAGGGGAATATTGACAGAATAATGTGATGTCAGAGAAGTTTGTCTAGTCATTATTTTCAAGAGAAATTTAGAAATAGGTAATAGTGCGGAGATAAATACTGACAGGTCTATCCAGAGTAGATAAAAGAAGATAAATTTCTAGACAATCATGTCTTTGGGATCTATTCAGTTAACAGTACAGAGGGAGAACATTTAGGTGAGTGGAGTAGAAGAGACAGAAATTCTACTGGGTTTGAAATCCTTAAAAGCAAGTTTCTCTAGTTTTGTCAAATCTGTAATTGACTAGTAATAAAAAATACTAAAACTACATGTCTTAGAGCTATGAAAAGTTAAAAGTTTAGTGAGTAACTTCTACTCTTTGAAAATACTGTGACAATATACCTACTTTCTGACACAAAAGAAAACCATCTTACAGTTCGTTGTGTACTGCATTCACGTCCTCCAAGCAATACTTTTGGTTAGCTTTAGGGAGGAAATTAGGGAGTGCTAGAAGTGACAAGCATCCATTTTCAGATGTTTGGTAGGGGTAATTTTCGTTAATTAAATCCATTGTTTATGGAGTCGCTGGCACTCAGCTAGCAGAAAGTTTCAAGATAACTACTTTTTTCATAGGCAGTTGCACGGAATTATTTGAGTGTGTATGGTTACTTTATTAAATTCAGAGAGCTCTGCTGACTCTGATTTTCATGTATCTTTTCATTTTTGTCTACTGTCAATGTGATCTGTGAAGAGTTTGGCTTTTCAACTAAATCCCCCAGTTCAGTTCATTCCAGGCATAGTTTGAAGACTCATCCTAGTGGATAATTGCACATTTCATGGCATTTTTATGAGCCTTTGCTTCATAGCTTGTGGATGTCTGTATTTCCTAAGCTTTATAGTCCATGAAATAAAGGGGTTGTGTTGCAGTACATTCAACAGCTTATACGAAGAACCTGAATGCTAATTTTTAGGAACCAAGAATTTAGACAAGTGACATCATTTTCCTCTTGCAGGGGGGAGCCAGGAATGACTCTACTTTACTTTCAGCAACTGAATGGAGCTAGGCTAGTAAAAAGCCTTTGCAAATTCTGTTTGTTCCTAAATACAGTATGGCTCCCAGTGGAATTTCTTCCGATCGCCGAGTGGTTAGGAAGGAATTCTGTTTATCTTTTTTGTTGACTGTGAGACTGCCAGGTACAGGCTATTCAAGCAAAATAAACAGTAATGTACAACACTTTTTCCACAACTGAAAAGCTAATATGGGAAGTAGTGATTGTATCAATACACACTCAGCTATCAGAAAAGTAAGCAAAAGGAAAATGAAAAACAGTACATGAAGGGAAGAATGAGAAAAGGAGAAAAATATGATCCAGCTGCCATCTCCAAGAAATGATCCAAAGGAACAGCTCCCGTCAATCCTCAAGTGTGAGAAAACAGTTCTCATGTTCGTGTGAAGACTGCTATCATTCTGTCCTTGCCATGTTTAAATATTAGGCTTACTTTTGTTTAACTATTCAGTAAAGAGCAGTTATGAAATTTCTTTCCTACTGGATTTGGTGATTGATCCTTTATTCAGATCTTCATAAAATATCCACCAAGATCTACCAGTGATTTGGCTCTTTTGACTGGCAATACTGACGATTTTGTTAAAATTAGGGCAAAAGGGAATTGAATACTTATATCCAGAAAGCCATACTTTAAACCCCTTATTTTATATGTTGTTAAATGATACTGCTATGGATAAAGCAGCAGATGCATTAGGTACATAGGATATACTCCATAGCTGTGGCTTAGACTTCCTCTGTGATTTTATTGCCATAAATGATTGCACAGCTTTATAGGGTAATTCACAGAGATGTCGTAATTTTTTCCCTTTTTCTCTTTTTGTCTATTCCTTGTGTCTCTTCTCTCTTTTTCTCCTTTACACTATCAGTAAGAAAATGAGATAAAAAGATCAATGTTGTGATACTTGCACTTCCACATTTCAGCTGCCAACACATTTTACTCATGGATAAGGCATTACTTAGCCTTAAGAGTTCTCTATTTAATCTCTATACTATTTAGGAGCAAAATAAATGGAAGCAAAATACACGTGTACATATTTACATATATTTATAGATTTATATGCAATTTATATAGCAGTTAATTTTCAGCAAGGATTTTATAGTTATAAAAAAATCCAAGGAATTTTATTTGAAAAAAAAATAAAGAAAGGGAAAGCTGATAATTCTCTAAAATAATTCTGGAGTAAGATATGAGCTCTTTATCTTGACCATTTGTTCAGTTGAGGATCTGAAATACTATTTTCACCCCCTTTGATTATGGGTCATTTACTAAGGGGTTCTAATCTCAGTGATTTCCAGTGATTAAAAAAACGTATCAAAGAAAATGAAAGGGGTCTGCGCTGTATCACTTACAACTGCAAAGGTCTCAGGACCATATGTGAGAAATAAAAGCAGTGCTCCAGAGACTGAAAGTGTCAGTGGACACAACTGTGGCTTTGATCCTGATGTATCAACAGGAAAAACAAAGTAGCTTTAGAATTTGGATGTGGGCTTCATAATTTTGACTGAAATAATAAATTAAAAACCAGGACCTTCATGGTTTTTCTTCAACCTAGCCCTTGATTTGCTTGGGAATGGTTTGCTCTGTATTTACAAATAGAATTTATGAGCCTCTTTTTTACAAAGATATTCTTTTTATTCTGGTCTGTATTTTTAAAAGAAAAATACATTAAAAGGGAATATAAAAAATATACAGGTGCAACATAAATTACAAGTAAGCTAAACAACTAAAGTTAATTTAGTATTCAAGGTTTGGTTTGAACCTGTGATACAATGAAGAAAAAATCTGCATCTAAACCATACGCAACAGGACATGAATTGATTTTTGTGTTTTCCATTTTACATAGTGGACATTGATTTGCATTCCTAATAAGGCCATTAATAACAGAGTGAAAGGAAGGGTAATAGTCATCCGGTATATCTGTAACAAGTAGGAATATTAGTCATTAACTACTATGCCTGTAGTCACTTAGTTCAAATCTGTGTCTAGGTGCCCTCTTACTGTGTGCAAACTGAGAGACTGTAGGACAAAAGAGATTGCTGTGAAGTTTTTACCGGTCTAAGTAAAAATATTTACTTCCGATATTGTATATTTGTGCCCAAAGGTAGATGAGACTCAATAAACTTTAATTTAAAGGAGACATTTTTATTTAGAAGCTTCTTCATGGGGGGAAGAGGACATGGCTTAAGTATGGTGAAAATTCAGTGGTGAAGTACATTGCAATTTTATTGTCGTGAGGAAGCAAGTGAGACAGCAGACGTGAGTTACAAAAGCAGAAAATATCTGAGCAGAACCTCTATCTACTCAATGTACTTTAATATAAATAGTAATAGTGGCACTGCCAGCTGGAGAGCAGGAAGAATTCACCTGAATGATATTTTGAGCTTTGGGATTCTAGGGAGTTTCAGGGAAAGTGGATGAGCAGATGGAAACAAATGAAAATGAAAACTTTTATGGTATGAAATTGTATGAAAAGGTGTGTTGCATGATTACCGTTGCAGCATAGCTGGGAACATAATCTAGCTGCAGAAGGCACAACTACTAATGATGAAAGGGTAGAGATCATAGAACTTAACACATTCAGATTCATTAACAAACCGTGCATATGTTACCAATCTTCCTGTTGTCGATGTACTTGTCATTTTTCAAGACATAAAGATAAGCCTAAGGGACACTAAAATGTAGTTTATGCTGTAAATAGTGCTTCTATAAATGCAGAATAATGGAATTTCATACCTACCTGTTTCACATTAATATTAAATAGATGAAATGTTGCATAAATAAAATCATAAATCTCCCCTAATATAATTATTAACGTGTATAGACGCCATAACTGCATTGGGTTATCCAAGAACTTTGCTCTTCTTTACTATTTTTATCTGTGTTGGATACATGACTGAAACTGGTTTGCTTACAGTGCCACAAACTCCCATCAGTTGCTTGCATAGTTTCTCTGCAGTTCATTCTTTATGGTTCCTTAACTAGTGCCATCATTCCATGTTGGACACACCACTTCATCTCTTCTGGAAAGCTCTGACAGGGTGCAATGGGAAAACAGTAACTCTCTTCCTCCACTGTAAACAGTGCTGCCTTTTACTTTCCAACCCCCTCAGTCCGTTCCTTTCCAGGTGGTTCAAGGGTTCCCTTTCATGTACTTTAACAATTATTTCAAATAAAAGTATTGCTGCTTTCGATCAGTGCTGAGGGATGCCTCCGTACCCTGTGAGTCTCACAGTCACACGAGAGCACTCGCGTTTGTTTTGCCCATCATCTTCCTCCAGTCATTGCACACTTCCTGTCAGCAAGTATGGAAGATCATATAATAAGGTGCTTTCATAAAATAATAACCACGGGATTTAGTCTGTGCTTTATCTGCCTATTGAACTAGTTACCTATCTGCTTAAATGTCAGAAACAATTCCAGACATTAGCCAGTATATCTGTAATATATGATGATATGCTGCCACAAAGGCAGCAATTTTCTAGCACTCATAGACTTCCTCACGATGTGATGAACAGAAGCAGACAATAACTTCCACTTCTTGAGTAGACTCTCCCTGTCACTACGGGAGGTTAATCTTTGCTTAAGGTCTAACCAAGTTAGTACCATTTTGCTGTTGAAGCAAAAATAAAATACATGGTTAGACAGTTGCCATGTTCCCACCTCCTAGTTCTTCACGAAGAGAAAAGAATTTTAGACAGTTTTGTCAGCTAGCTGAACTTTCTGCTCATTCCTCCTAGGCCCTTTCACAGTTTGGACAACTTCAGAGTAATTCAATGTCAAGGACGTTGCTTCTTCTGAAAACTTCACATCTGCCATTTTCAGAGTATGTGGAGCTGTCTCCTGCCAGCTGCAGTACATTAATTTTGAAGGCATCAAAAAAGGCCACCACAATTGATTGTTTAAACAGAAGTACCTCTTTTCCACACCTGCAAATATAAGTGCAGACCTTCCTTGTCCTGTCAGATCTGAAGCCACCATCACCCTCCCTGAATCTCTCACATACTCACCATCATTTTAAAATCCTTTTAATAGGAATTATTTATGAGAGTCGTACCTTAAAGATGCTTTGCAACAAAACAAAATGCTGGGTTAGTAACAAAGCTGATAGGCATTACCCAAAGTGTTGATTGCTCCAGGGCTAACATTTGTGCTAAGTTTCCTCTCAGGTCTTAACTGTAAGCTTGACAAGACTAGTCCAATAAATATTGTGGAAGATCCTATGGTAGCTCTATATTTTATTATTTTCTGGATAGCTACTGGTGAAGGTGCAAAGCAAGGGCAGGAGGGGTGATCTGTGTGACTGGGGACTTGTTTTACTCCAGGGGAAGTAGAGAAAGCAAGGTTTGGTATCTTCCTGGAACCAACCACCCCCTCCTGCTGACCCAGGAAACTGAGGAATGGTTTTCTTCCCTGTTTTCTCATGAGTGCAATGACCCTTCCTTGCCTTCAGTCCTAGAATGTGACAAAAATGTCACCAGATGTGACAAGAAAGGCAAAGGTCTCTTTCTTTCACTGCATCCACTCCTAATTCCCCTTTTCAGGGAACACATTGTGTCTCCAGTCTTCCTTAGTTCTTCTCTCCTAAGATTTTTATTTTGATTTCTCATCAGTAATTCCTCTCCATGTATCTCTTGTCAATTAAGCACAGTGAGTAAACCCATTTTTGTACAGGATTACTGGTGTAATTTGAGTAATGTTTGTCTCTATTATTAGTTTGATGCAATTTACTAAGATGTGATCTGCATATGCTCAAAAAAAACCCCAAACAAATGAACAAAAACCCCTGGCTTTTGCATTTCTTTGGTACTCTTTCATCTTTGAGGATATTTGTGAAGATCACATAGTTAGGGCATATATGTGGATATGAAACTTATGTTATTTACACCCTAAAAAAGTTTCAATTAAATTAATTTTATTTTTGCTTCCCCATTTTAAAAGATTACATGTTATACTGGCACATATGCTTGGGAAAATAACTCACTCTTGAGGTAAGTGTCCTGGCATAAATCAGTTTGACATATTCTGTCTCCATGGTTAGGAATGGCATTGAAAAGAAGGTAACATAATTTTGAAGTTAAAGAATAATACGGGCCCCAGCAACTGAGACAGTAATGAGTCAAAATTGCTATTCATTGTGCAAACTTGAATATGAAAGAAGCCATATCTGGGAAAAGAATCTGGAGAAAAAAAAAGAGATAAAATCCAGCAGCAGTTCTTATTTGCTCTTTGAAGTCTGATTTTGTCCACAGAAAATGCATAAAAGAAATTTGGAATGCAATTTTCTTATGATTAGGCTTTTCAGCTCTTGACAATTCCAGGTTTTTGCCTGTTAATACACTGTGTCAAGTGTATATTTAAATATATGTAATTGGAGATCAGGAAGATTCCTTTTAATCTTTCTTAACTCCATTGCCAAGCATAGTGCTGCAGCATTGGGATGACATGCATATTGCTGTTGAAATCAGTAGGGCAGAAAGAATCAGACTAAGGAGACACCATTCTTCATATCCCAGGATGTTCTGCTTCACAAAAAAGGGAGTCTTAGAGAAGTACATTTGCCTAGGAATTAACATTTCTGTAGAAAAAATGGCAAGATTTCAGTTTTAAACAACGTTAAACAGGATCTTTTTATCCATGTAGTAGACTAGTTGATATCTGATATCAAATACTTCCACAGCTTCATAAGCAGGGCAGGAAGAATAAACTGAGTAAGTTTCTTTCATTTTCAGGTCACCATTTTCATGGTAAGAGCACCTTCTCTTATCCTAAGCCCAATGCCCTCTGACCAATGTTCTTTTAGATATTCTCCATGAGGAGAGTTAAACCTATAATGCAAAATAAACTTATTCGTTCCTTTTCAGTTTTTATAACCTTACACTGAGATACTTCCCAATATTGGTCCGGCTACCTCAGGAAGGCGGGTATTTGCATTCCTTTGATTAACTCTGGGACAAACAGTTCCAGAGCCAATTGATTCTCTCAGCTGATGTAGCTATCAATAATAAAGACTGCCCTTATTGTTGAGCAGAGTTCAGCTTCCTTTTTTCTGGCTGTGCTCCGTCACCCTGATGTTCTTACCTAAAACTGATGAGGCCATCGCCCTCGCCCATCACCTGAGAATCACCTTCAACTGTAGGGGTTTGCTGGTTCAGCATACTCTTTCTCAGAAAATTTCCCAGCATGGTGGGTATTGAATTCCTTCACTTTCAGGAAAGAGATTTCCATCTTCTTCTAGCTGGGTTCTCTACTATCAGGTCATGAATACCTGTTACAATGGTTTAGTTGAGTAAGAAGTGTCAGTTCTCACTGTGAGTGGATGAAGCAAATAGAGAACCAGATCTGGGATTGAAGTTAATACGGTTAAATTGTCTCTGTTCTTGGATCTCTATTAAACAGCATTTAGCACAATGCAGCTGCTAATGACTGAAATATATGGATCGTTCCTTAATCAAAAATAGCAATGGGCTCATCAAGCTTAAAAAAAAACCAGTAAAACATTTTTCTCTTTCTTGTAAATATTGTCTGGATTAAGAGTTTGCAAGAGTGCAAAGCAGTTGGGGCAAACCCTTTACTTCAGAAGTTGCAGCTGTTTGCCCACTGCTCCAACATAGTTTCCTGCAAACTCGTAGCAGGGAGAAAAGGCAGTGGTAAATATTAGGTGATCCAGGAGCTGTTGTACGTGTGCCCAGGGTGTCGTAGGACACATCAGCTGCATGTGCCATGTGCTTGGTCCGGGATCACGTACAGGCCAGGGTATGTGTCTGCCTCTAGCCTCTCCTTATTCTCCTGGATGGACGCAGAGGTGCAGGATCTGTGCTTTTGTCTGGTTTAATGGCTAGGTGTCATGGAATATGCTGGCTGCTGTTTCCAAGGAAACTTGTCATACAGACTTTAGAAACTGTCTGAGAAAGAATTAATGAGCAGTTAACTTGGTTTCAGATCTAGCTGAGCAAAATTGTTTGTGTGAAAAATGAGGGTTCATCCACACCAAAAACCTTTACTGAAAGCTTGATTAGGGTTCTTTTATGTGGCTATCTAACTGATTATTTTGAAATCTACCTAAAAAATATAAAATGTTTTATTTCATATTTTTCTAACACATTGAACTTAACAAATGTTCAAATAAAAATATTTGGATTTCAGGAAGACTGTAAAGGAGTGAATAAGGCTAAAAAGCACCCTATCTTGTCTTTTACTGTATTTCCCTTAGAACAGGAGCAGTTATAGCTGAACAATTTTTGGCTGATGTTAGCCTAACCAACCCTTAAAAATCTGGATTCCTCCACTTTCTTAATTCCTTCTTTATCCTCTCAGTGCTAAGTCTTTCATAACATCTAGGTTAAACCTCCATTGCTGCATTTTATGCACATCACTTTCACCTTATTCCCCAGTGGATATAGGAGGTAATTTATTACCAGCTTTGTCTGAGTAACCTTTTATGAGTGTGATTATATATATGTCTTCATTTTTCCTTTCAAGACTGAACAAACCAATTTTCCAAATTTCCTTTCATTCAACTCAAACCTCTCTTCACAGACAAAAAATGCTGTAAGCAAAGACTTGCTAACAAAGAGAACAGACCTCTGCTTCACTGGATCCTTGGAGCAAGCTTTGCTAAGAGCTGAGGAAATGTTCCAGGTGCCTTACTGTGGAAAAGAAAAGCCAAGCGTCCGGTCTAACAGGGTGCATTGCAAACAAAAGGAAAATTTGAGAAAATTCTGTAAAAGAGGGATTTAATGGAGAGCATTTTTCAAATGTCCTGAAGAAAAGTAATCTATAATAGAGGCAAATGTAATTATTTCTGATTCTTGTATCTATATTCACTGCATTATTTTTATTCACTCATTTTTAAGACAAATTGTTTTCATTCTAATTGTTATCTGCTTAAGGTTAGAATCTTATTTTTATAATTTATGATTTTACCTCAGAGGGTATAGTGGAACACATCCCTTCACCATTACAGCTCAATTATATATAGTATATTTGTTCTTGAACAAGTGAGACTGAAGAAAATATTACTAGAAATTAAATCATGTAACCAGGTGCATTTGCACTTAAGGTACATTGCTAATTTTTTTATACAGAATAAAAGATGGCCTACTTTTTCTAGTGTTAGTATTAAAAATAATCTTCAGAAGTTGCCATTAAAAATTATTTTGTGAACTTCTTTGCAGGAAGGAGTTCGTAGCAAATTAAGGAAACCCCAGGAGAAGTCATTTATTTCATTCCAGCAATACGTGAAACAGTGACAGGTTTGCAAGCCAGAACTTTGTTTTCCCAAGTAGTTTCTGGAGCATACATCGTGTTGAATGCACAGGTATAAGACTCTTGCCGTGCAGTTTATAGTTGGGGATGCCAAAAGCCATCAGTCTAATCAGGAACTAAGATCAGTAAGTAGACGATAGATGCAGGTCCATAGAGATTCTCCAAGTGTCTCTCCTTGTTCCCAAGACCTGAGGGAATGTGTTAATTACTACGGAGAATGAATCCTTAACCATCATAGAACTTCAGGTGTAGGAGCACCTTTTTTTCACTTAATCCACTTAATGAAGAAAAAAATTTGTTCAGCCCTTCCCAGGGAAACCTCATTAGAAGGAGAAACCTTTTCATTTGTGCCAACTTTGGTACTCACAAAACAGACCATCCTAGTTCCAGAGAGGCAAATGGCATTCCCTCTCCTTCTCATGCCCGGTGTCGCTGTCTTCACCCAAAAGGAGTTTGGTCTGCTCCTCCAGGATGCACAAGTGCATGTGAGTTTCAACCTGGTCCTCAAATAGAGGGAACAGAGCCTAGAGCTGCACGATAGCACAAATGTGGTTCTTTCCTCGAATTGTCCCTGCTCTTTGTTGTACGTTAAGGCTTACTCAGTGAAAATTGAGCTAGGCTCTTGGAAGTTCTTTAAGTTCTTTGGAATGTCTTGGTATCTGCCTGAGCTGTACTGGCACTCAAGGACAGTTTTAATAATCTAAACAAAATTACATTGTTTAGTTGCAATATTAAAAAAAGTAGTAGATCATTTTCTGAAAAATAGAAGCAAAAAAGTTTTGGAAAACATCTTTAAACTCAAGAAACCTTTCCTTCTGTTTGGCACATCTTATGTGACTGGAGTTTGTTACTCCTGTTCTTGAATGTCTGCAATGCCCAGGGATTTTTGGTTCACTTGCTTCTTCTCGAACTGACACACATCACCTGCTTAAAGCAGCTATTTTAAAGCAGACAAACTCTGTAACATTTAAAAACAATAAGAAGTTATTCTCAGGGTGAGGAAGTAGGCAAAAAATGCCATTTCTTTACTCAGTCACAAGAGACTCTCACCCTTTCCAACTGATAAGACAGAGAGCATTTTTTTGTTCTCAGGGATTTCATTTTTACTAAATTCCTTTTCAATATGATAGCAAGAAAAATGAAAAAGGTTTGAAGTGAAAGTGAGAAACAATTTTCACATGTCAGTGTCACTGTGCATTGTTGGCTATTAAGCATCATTTTAATTTCGATTGGTCAGTGAAACTATGAGACTACACTAAATGAAATTATCTGGCTGTATTCCAGTAGTGACGTCCTTTTTTATTTTATACTTGTATGCACTGAGACAGAATGCCAGTTCATGTTGTGTAAATATTTGTCTCACTCATTTAGTGGTCTAATCTATAAATTAGAGTGAATCTATCTTTTCACTGCTTTATTATAGTCAAATTCTGTGAACTGTTCTATACTGTGGGCATACTCCATTGGTCATTTTTCAAATGAATTTAGATGAAAATAATGAAAAAATTATGAACGGTTGACTGTCTATGATCAAAATGTGCAATCAGGTATCCTCATACCCTGCTGCTTGTATTTGACACATTCACCTGACCCATTCAGGAGAAAAAGCAGCAAGGCTTTCTCACCAACTCCGGGTCACTTCTGACAGGACCCTCTGCGCCCTGCCTGCAATTTGGGTGCCGCTTTTAAGCATTGTAGTCTGGTAGAGCTCTATGACAGCATCCATTGCTGAATAAAATGTTCTCAGTTGAATGAGGGTTTATCCATTTTGTGAGCTGCTGTTATTTCTTACTCTTGGGGTTTTTTTTTCACATTGTTCCCCTGCCTGTGAAAAAAGGATGAGCTGGTATCATTAGTGTTCATACACATGTACTTACGGTTTTGTGGAGAGCCCTCTTTTATCATTTCTTACAGTAACCATAATAATATAAGTGTCTGTATATTAGAGTGAAACATTCCAGGTGAATATGGAAGTGAAATGGAAGGAGCAAGAATTAGAGTGAGCGAAATGGAAGGAACAAGAATTATGCAATACTCTCCCAAACAAAAGGGCCCATAGCTCTGTAGAGCCCAGAGAGTACATCTGATGATCCCAGAACAGAACCAGTCTTTGCCTCTGAACTTGAGAGAGAATCTTTCCTCGTTTTTGGAAGCTGAGCAGTGATTTCTGCCATAGGGTTCTGAGACATATACATGCATACTGTTAATATAATGTGGCTAGATTGCATCTTCAGTGCAACTTTAATAGTGCATTCTACTTTACTGCTCAATAAATTTAATCCAAACTAATCTGTCTAGAGCCTACGGTGCAATAATTATATAATTATTTGCATTCCTCATTTTCACTCATTGTTAACAACCTCCCTGCCCTTGTAAGTACCAGATGATGCTAATGATGTAACTAGTTAGGTATATAATTCTGGATGCCTTGTTAGAGACAACCCTTAGCCTCATAGTATAATATTTGTCATTGTCTTCCTTATAAATTCTTAAATCATTATAAAAATATTACCCCAGAATGGTTTATCCATAGTTATTACAATTATATATTTATTTATATGCTTCTTTTGCCTGTATCTAATATAGAAACACACATTATAAGTAAAGAAGGAATGAAAGAAGGTAGCCTTTCAACAGCTCCAAAGTATGGAATTCTTCCCAAAAATCAACAAACCAAACAAAAAAAGGTAGTAAAAGCATTTTCATATTTTCTCCTTTATGTAAGTACCAAGAAAAGCAAATTTAAAAGTTGTATTCAGTTGCTTATAGCTGCACCTGCAGTGTGCATTATGGAGGACCCTAATGACTTTTATAAGCATTATTTAAGAGCTGAAAGCACTAAAAAGTCTTGAAAAATCAACAGAAATCTGACAATCAGTCACTCTGTCTCTTGACATGTGATTGAAAGGATTATTTTCTCTTAACTTAAAAAGACAGTTTTGGTATTCACTTTCCACACATAAAGTAAACCATTTTAAAATTTCATCATGACTATCAAGAATGACTACTAGCAGGAAGATACAAAAGTCTTGAAGGGAAAATATTCACAAAAAAAAAAAAAAAGCCAGAAAAATGTAGGACATAGTGTCGGAGAGATCTGAGTCTCATTCCTTGTACTAAATATTTATCCTCGAGCAGATTTTCACAATAGGCAAAAAAGAAGCAGGGCAGTTTTTTGGCTATGATAACCTTAAACTTCATGCAGAGGCAGAAGGAAAGGAATCAAGTGCCTAAGTGACCTCTGAAAATGTCAGTCTTAGAAGCCAAGTTACAGTGCATGGCACCAAAGGTAATGGCAGCAAAATCTCATGTCTGGTTTTTCAGCAGTTCCATTAGACAGCAGCCAAGCACTTGGTGTCCAATTGGTGTGCCCAGTGCTGTAGAAGGGACTGCACTTATATATTTTTCCCACCTTTGTGCTTATCTTGTACCAAGATATTGGTTGTCAAAGCCAGCAAAAGGGTAAGGCTCTTAGTGGAAGACACTTGCTCCAGAAGACAGAGGAAGGGAAAGAACAAAGACAAATTAGGCTGCAGAGGTTTATTCTGTCAGTGGTCTGTGACAGTGTATGAGTTTAATAAGAGCTTAACTGAATCCTTCTCAGGGAAACAGAATTCTGTTGAAAGCCCAGGATTTTAAGAGGTTATCAAGGGACACAGATTTAGTTGATGAAATGTCATGTCATGAACCTTGCTCATTGTTAACAGCATGAAACAAAGAACATGTTGTAGGACCAGCCAAAGAAGTCTTTTTGTTACTGATTTTATTTGGACTGAATGGCTTTGTAGCTATCAATTGCAAAGAGCTGATCCCTTCTTAATTAAACCTGTCATTGGTGGTGTGTGCTATTCATAGGATACTGTGCACAAAGAAGAACATTGGGAAAAGTATTATGCTCCCAGCAGTCAGGAGGTTATCTTTACACTAATATTCTTAACAGTAATGGTATCCATAGGACTGAGAGTCATTTATTGTCCTAAAACCCAGAGATTATCAGTACTTCTGCAGCAAGAAAGCTCCTTTGCCAGACAGGCGTGTAGATACAGGAGAGGCATAATAACAGGGTGATAAAAATCTCAAAGTAAGACAATGCAATGAGGAAGTTAGAGCAGTTTGTCTTAGTTCTGTCATCCAACAATACTTCGTAACCCAAAGGACATGGTTTAATCAGGGGGTCTGAAATGTAAATGAAGCAAATTCTGACAGCCTTTGATCAAAGGCAGAGAAGGATGGAAAGCTCCTCAGATAAGTCTCTAAGGGAGCAGTCAGAGTTAGTCAGATAAACAGAACAAAAGTAAAGTATATTCACATCCCAAATTTTGCTAAATTTAGCTTTGACAAAAGAATCAGGAGGTAGCCTTAATCCAGGGTAATTAACTAGTTAAGAAAGTAGAGTTAATACATTTTGGTGGCAGACTGTGCCCACTGCAAACCTGTCTGATAAAGGTGCGGGCTGCAGAGATGACACCATCAAAGCAACTTTGAACCCTTTGATGGGTGCCGAGAGACACAGCTGCTAAATGGGTATTCAGTCACTTACTGATTGGTAATTCAGAAGAATCAGGTTAATACGTCCAGCTCTAATAACTCTGAATTAGAGATGGCTGACTTAGGATTCATTAAAAAAGCAGTTTGCTGGAGTCAGACTTTAGAGCTCTTTGGTTACTGTGGAGAGGAAGAAAAGGCACATTAGGGTGTAAGTCCCACTGCAATTTTCTTTTCAGCAGTGGACACCAATTCATTATTATCATGAAGTGTCAGACTAAATACATGTCAGGATCTTATAGAGGGTATCCCACAAAATTTTCTCTTTCTTGTGTTTGAAAAAAAGCAAGAAAACACAAGACCTAATTTTATGTCACATTTCTCCATCTCACATCTCTGGTTGGGAAGCCAAACTGAATTATACATCCCTTTTAATCAACAATTGCCATGACAGGGGTTTACCATCTCACAGGCAAAGACTGATGGTTGCGTATATGATTTTGGTAACTTTAAATTTCAGTATTTCTCAGTCAAACTACATTTTCATTCAGACTTGTATGAATTTTGATATTTGATCTAAGTCTGGGACATGATTTATTCATTTCTATTGTTTTTATGAGAATAGTTTATTGTATGGAAAATTGATTGCTACCTTTAAATTTAAACACAAGTGCTTAACCTCTGTACCCATTGTTCAAGTGTAATATTCCTAGGAATGTTCACAAACTAAACATGTTCATAAACTGTTTGATAGCAGTCTTCCTCATCAGCCTTAAACATGTAGAATCAAGGTCTACAATTCAAAGAATGAATATTCTTTTACTACCCTATTGCTGCATTCCCAGTGGGATTGTTCCACTCCATGTGGGTTTTCAGGTGCCCATAAGAAATGGGCTAATGAGTTGCACTCATAAGCCACCCCTGGATGGTGAACAAATCCATCCCTTAGCCCAGTGCTCAAGGCATTCATGAGAACATCCTTAACACAGGTCTTGGGTCTTGGTCTTTTGGTTTTTCGGGTTTTTTTGTTTGGCTGTTTCAGCTTTTTTTCCTACAAACCGTACTGTTACGTCTTTGAAAAGACAGTAAATCCTAAATTATTTTGATAGCACTTTGGAGAATATATGGTGGCTCATGTAGCTAATTAGGAAACATCTCTTTCCAGATAAAAGAGGCATGGAAGATACATTATTAACATTTCTCAAATATTCATTAATGAATCTTCCAGTGTGCACTTAATAATAAATGGGCATTTACTAAGAAAAGTTCCCTTCTGTTTTTTGAAGAAATGCTCTCAAGAGAATGTGTAACAACACTGAGATTCAGTATTCAGTAGATAACTGAACTAACATCTACTCACGCTCTTTTCTTTGTGCTGGAAAAATGCTTTTGCGTCATTTCTCAGTATCAGAACAGAAGACATTTGAACAGTGAGAGTATCTGTGAAGGAATCCAAGTAGTGTACTATTAGCATTAGTAAGGGCTATTGATCTGTAGACAAATCAAAAGAACTGTTCCTGAGTTCTGAATTTTGTGTCCAATCCTCAGGGCAGTATGAAGACCCCCACTAACTTCAGTAATTATTTGATTTTGACTTTATGTCTCGTTAGAGGATTTGAACAACTCAGAACTGTAAAACAGTATAGACATAAAACATATGTACTGTACAATATAATTTTATTGACTTTGAAAATTATTTTAGCTGGACCAATATTTTCAGTTTGGAATACTTCCCACTGAAGACAAAAGAAGTTACAGGAACCTCTCTACATAAGTATCTAAATATACATGTAGAGCCTGTCCTGCAAACAGTAAAATTATTCAACTGCATTGAATTATGTAGTTTTGCAGGTTTATAACTTTGTGCAAGGTCAAGTACAACATTTTAGTCATAAATAAATATAAGTCCTGAACATATTTCTAAATCCTGCATTAAAGAAGAATAAAAAACAGGGAATAAATGTTAAGGGAGCAAGTGTGATGTGATTTAAACTGTTGGACTCGGAATCTTCAGATTAGCTTTCTTTTAGTCTGGACAACGATTTTTCCGTGGCATCTGGATCATAAACTACATGTACTTTCCTTTTAGAATGTTACTGTCCATTTACTTGAGTGTACCCCATCCCTGATTCTATATTTGTCTTGTGGAAAGCACATCATCAACATGTGAGAGCTCACATTTGGGAATATTGCATGCATATTTCATGTGGCTACCTAAAATCCCCAAGTCCCAATCTCTGTGGTTTTTTCCCTTGTTTTATAAATTCAGTAATCCTTCTGTAAATAGATTTGCCAACTACTAATACAATGGAGTTTTGTTTAGACATTCTACTGTGTGCCCTCTCTTTAGAGAATATCTTCATAAATTCTTTCAGGCTTCAACTAAAATCAATATTTAAAAAAAAAAAAAAGATTTTTTGTAGAACAGAGCTTCAAAAACAAAATTCAAAATAATTGGATTATGGATTTTAAAAAAAATTAGCCATCTTGATTATAGAAAGAAAAAAAGCCAAATCTCAAGAACTTGAACAGCAATTTTGGATCCAGGTGTGTTTTAAGTAGAAGGAGCTCCATGTTGACGTGGACTTTCCTGAACAGAAACAGGCAAAGCAAACTGACAAAAATTGGGGTTTAAGTTATGGAATCATTAGTCGGGCACATCAAGAATATGTCAGTCTTTAGGAACAGACTGACTGTCCAGGCTGTGTGCAGCTTTATCTTCCAAGGACAATGGCTCAGAGACCTCTTTTTCGGAGGGATAAAGATGCAGCCAGGCAGGACATTCCTTCCTGCGAAAGAGAAAATCTTTCAGAGAAAATGAGAGTCTGTCTGGAAAGAGATAAGCCTGTATGAATGCTCAAGGACAGCTGGGTAACCTGCCTTGCCTTGTTTCTAGAAACATGAACAAACAATTTGGAATGAGCAGAGACTCCATCTACAGCTTTGTAGCCCTTTGCCTTTAAAGAGCCCGGTATGTATGTTAGGATCATTTATCACCACTTCCTACAGGCAATATAATGTTTGACTGCAGTTTTATCTTAATTTACAATACGTTGGCTTTAGATTGTTTAGTACTAAACATCAGAACTAAAAAAATAAAGAAAAAAAATAAGATTAAATAGCAGGATTTATTTCCTGATTTTATGTCACAGAGAGTTTAGAGCAATAAACAGAAGTGAGTTAAAATTAATAAAAAAGAAATCTCTACCATAAAACACATTTGCTGTTTTTTAACCATTTAAGAACATCTTTTTGATTGGTTCATAAAACTAAAGTGGTCAAGAACTAAACAATATCTAATTAGTGGGAATGGAGGATGTAAACGATTCTTTTTGGCTCTTACTTTCATTGAACCTCATATTCAATTACATGATGAGAATATCAAGCTCCATTCCACAAAATACTTGGTGGAGGGGAGGCCCTGCAGATACTTTCTACAGGGCCACAAAAGAAAAGCGAGGTTATTCCTGGCAACCTTAAATTCCCTATATAGGCTATCATATCTGCAGTGGGAAATTGCCAGGGTGGCACCTCAAAAAGAGTTGAAAATCTCCATTATGATATCAGGATCACAGAAGTTTTAGATCATGAAAAATTTGAGTGTGGAAATTATTTTTTTTTCCTCATAGTCTCAGAATGTGCTTTAATTTTTAATTGAGTGCAATTTCCAGCTGTCATCCCCAGCATTCCTCCATTCTCAGCTGTTGTCTCATAAATGGCTAGAGAATGCTCTTTCACTATTTAGCACTAATTAATTTTGTTAATTAAATGTCACCCTGCTTTTTTCCTTATTAGAGTTTTTGTACCAAAATGGTTCCCAGGACATTGCTGCTAAAATCACTAAAGATTAAAAAGAAAGGATGGAAATTGAATGTGCAAGCACTAGAGAATTCATTAAACGCATTGTAAGACTTGCAAATGCCTCTTGACAAGCGGGATGGGAAGTGTAAGACGCTTCCCTCCAAGGGTGAGTTAATAGGCCAGCCATTTCTGTCAAACCTTCTGTATATTGGTGGGCAAGAGTATCACAAACTGGTGAATTCGAGAAGCAATGTCAACACGTAATCCTATTCTGAAATTTCTCATTATAGCAATTACATTGTCAGGGAATTTCCCTGTATTAATTATGTAAAGCCAGTAGATAAACATCTTGTTATTGCTCGTTTCCTTTTTAAATCTAAAGTAACAAGTGCATGTGGGAAGAAAATGAGAAAGGCAGATTGTCTTCCTCCAATTTATTGGTGGCTAATCCATCCATTAAAAAAAAAGAAAAAAAGGAAAGAGAAAAATAAGTCTTGGATTGCTTTCTGGGGCATGCTGATGTGTGTATGTGGGAGCTGGCAAGGGGTCACATAAAGATGAATGCTGCTTTTTCAACCCCTCTAGTGTATGGCAGAGCATGGTGCATCTGTTAATGTGTTCTTTTGTAGTGTTGAAGGGTTTTGCTGGTTTTTGCTGGCGTGGTACCCAAGTAGAGGCCAGTTGTATTGAGTAACGTGTAAAACTGCCAGTGAGGAGTGTAGTCCAGGATATTATCGGGTGAAACATGCAATCTTCATTGATTTCCTGACACTGCCATTAATAACAAAGACCAGGGCTGCCTATAAGTCCCTGAAGTTTTTAGTCAGCACATTCAGCTAGATCTAATTGTCTTTCATCCTTCTCTGAGGGCTTTCTGGGGAAGAGGGAGAAAGAGCTTATGCACCTGGTTGTGTTTCGATGGACTGGTTCCGCTCAACCTTTCTCAGCTGTATGGGCACATGAATGGAAAGTGCTGAGTGCAGCGACCTGGGAGAAATCTCTGCTGGATTTTGTGCCAAGGTTCAGATGATACCAGAGTTAAGCCCAGTATTTCTGTCAGCTTTCAGGGAAATTGGGTGGAGGCATCAGTGAAGGATATTTTGCTCAGCCCCCTTTGGTTATACGTGTGCTTGAAATGCACAAGGATGGCCTGGTTTGTCAAAGGGGGTGAGGCAAGGAGTGATCACGTGTACAAATAAATTAAACCAGTGCTACTTATCTAAATGCCATGTTCAGCCTAATTTATCCCAGACAGCATCTGGAAATGTTTAGAAAGGATTACACATGCAATTGGAGTTTATGTAGTTTAGTTCTGTAAAACACTGTTACTCAATGTAGAGCCTCTCTTTCTCTATGGACTCTTCCCCCCACACACCCCCAGTAGATCATGATCCTGTGAGGGGAAAAATATGTTTTACAAATATATGTAATAGAGAGCCAACCCACACTCCACTGCAAGAGAGGATCGGATTTAGGTTTGCATCTTAAACTTTCCAACATTTAAATTTGCATGCACAGAGGCACAGGGTCATGTGAACCTGTTGTATTATTTTATTAGTGTATTATTTAATATAATTTCTATTAGACCTCTTTTGCCTGTTTCTATATGAGTAAAAAATTCACAGTTGCTATTTAGGGGATCTAAACACTCTATTGCCAAAGGATCAGAAGTGTTTTCTAATTCCAATGAGAAACTGAGACAAATAGAAAGGATAATAAGCCTTGAGTAAAGTGCTTATATAAAATATATATTTTAGTATAAATGTATATGTTGATCTGAAGTAAAAAAGAACTTTTTTTGGACTATAATAGATTTGTGAATGGAATTCTTTTGTCTGCTGGTGCCTATTCAGTTCTTTAACTATTAGCTATTGTCAATCTGCCATTCTTGAAGCTGTTTTTGTTGCCCATGTGCACGTTTACATAGGACTGTCCGAAATGTTCTTCACAGTTTAGAGAAGCACGTTGGTAAATGAAGGAGGCAGTGCAGGGCAGCCACTGCGAACTGGTTACGTGCTGCCCATCCTGACACAACATGGAAGGCATTTGCTTTGGAGGTTCTTACGGACGCCTTACAGAGCTGAAACTGGTGTCTCTCAATGTCCAAACTCAGCAAAGTCAATCCTTAACTTCCCTCACATGTTCTATAAAACTGTCTCTCAGCAATGGCCTCTGGTAAAGCCTTAAGGAATACAGGCAGCTTGTAACCAAAAATACATTGAGCTGATCTATTTTCTAAACATTTCAATGTAATGAATGCCTTCCAAGAATTTTGGCCAGATTATCCACAAACAAACAAACATAGAAATACAAACTCTTTTTTCAAAACAAGTTCTTTGCAACTTAGACTTCTGTTTGTTCTAGAAATGTGACAACATTATAAGAGGGATCCGAACAATAAAAATAATTGAGAGGAGGAACTTCAAGAAGAGGGAAACATTGCATGAATTAGATAAAAGAAAAATGGAAAAGACAAGACAAAATTATGGAACAGATTTTTTAAAAGTAGTAATGACTACGTATACTGACATCCCTAAAAGAAATGAGACAAAAAATGCCCAATTAAATCATAATACATCTGGCTAATGTATAAGTATTACTGGATCTTAGTCATGTATAATACTAGGAAAAAAGCTAGTTTATTTTTCATATCCTAAACTTATAACTGGCTTAGAGTTACAGCATTATTGGAAAATTGCTTAGAAATAAACTAAAGAAAGGGGACTGTTGAGATAATCTTCCTGCACTGCCAAAACTATACAGTCAATACCGTAATAATAATAATAGTAATAATACCCTTTATCCTTGATATTGACATTCTAGGAGTATCGAACAGCATTGTGTCCAAAAAGCCCACATGCAATACTAATCTGTGAACCCAGGTGTTTGAGGTGAGCTGGTTTCTAGACACAGGAGAAAATTAGGTTTCCTGTGTGGCTGGACAACAGCAGTATTATAACCTGCTCTTGGTAACAGGCTGTCATCAATTACCTCTCTCCTGCACGGGTCACTGGGGTCTAGGGAAGTCAAAGCCAGCGCTGCAGCAAGCAAGATCTAAACCTCTATCCTGTCATTGATCCACCCCAAATGCCCTTTCCCAGGAGTGCCTCGTGCCAAGGTAAATACAGTTATTTGTGTGACTTCTCCCTGTTAGATCTTGCGTGTGGTCTGACAGGCACAGAGGCAGGATCTCGGGTGCTGTGTTTGCTATTAACTGAGGTTCAGCAAGTTTAACTCAATTGCAATCGTGTCCCA
The DNA here is from genome assembly GCA_008033365.1 of Pseudorectes ferrugineus. Classification (NCBI taxonomy): domain Eukaryota; kingdom Metazoa; phylum Chordata; class Aves; order Passeriformes; genus Pseudorectes; species Pseudorectes ferrugineus. The sequence goes on from QWTY01002587.1 coordinate 29,535, forward strand.
GCTTAAGTGCCAGGGAGCCTTCCGTGATTTACAGCATAATGCCAATCTGAAAGGGGCTGAAATGGGAGATTAACTTGCAGGAACAGCGTGCTAACTGAGAGAGAGCACAAAAATAAGAGTGGAAGGAGCGCGAGATCGAAGATTAAACTCTAAACACCAGCAGATACTTTTAGAGATTACCAGAGACTGGCCAAAGAGAAGAAATGTGAAACAGACTATAAAAAAATCTCTGAGGTTGTAGGAAAGGAAGTGAGAACTTACTACACACATGGTGGTCATGTCTGAAAATGCAATCCTTGTGTCTGAGGAGATATGAGAGAAGAAAGGAAACATGAACTACTTGGCTTGTGACATTCCTCTACAGCCAAAATTTGGGGGATTTGAGGGATCTCATAAATTGAACAGGGCACTGAAAGAATCATTTTAACAGCTTCTGTAAATAGCAAAATTTTTAAACTAAAACTGGGACTTGGCTATTCCTATGTCTGAATATGAGCTATACTGCGAGGTTAGTGAATCTAAAAAGACAATAAAAGAAAAATAAAAATGTGGGGTTCAATGAGAAGAGAAAAATCTTTACAGGTTTGCTTATATTTGCAAGAGATAGATAACATGGATAAACCAGAAAATTTAGTTATTCAATCTCTGTCTGTGTTCTTGTTGACACCAAAAGAGCCTTTTAGCTCTGCAAGCCCAAAGATTTGTGGTGGTACTGCTGCAGAGGAGTCAGATCATGGTACACTCAGGCCTGTGTGCAGTACAGGAGGAAAAATATCTGCTGGCAATTACATGTGGGACTGAGGTTTTGAGTGTTTGGCTCCACACATGAACAACTCAGGCACAAAGATTTTTAGCCTTTGAAACCTGGTCTTCTCTTTAGAAACAGGCACAGAGAGATTTTTAGCCACTGAAGACTGTTCTTCTCTTTAAAAACCTTAGTAATTCCAGGAGTTTGAGCAATTCCTTGTGGGAGCTGTCGCATTGACTTCTCTTTCACCTGTGTACGTGGAGATTATTGCTGTTTTCTGGTGTAGTGGGTTTTGTGTGGCCAGCACAATCTACATAGTCATGGTTAAGAATTTATGTTAGCTGATAGCATGATTTGTAACCAGAGCTGGATTTATTTTCTAAGAAATTAAAAGACTGTGAAACAGTAGAGAATTTAAGAAGAAATTATTCGCAATCAGAGATTGTTCTGTTTCCTAAGAAATTTAAAGACTTGGTGAAAAAAACTCCCAGAATTTAACAAGAAATTAAAATACAGAATAATTCATTTCCTTCAGGCATTTCACGATTCTGAGCTACAGGTACCTTTGTCTGAGTAGTTTTCGGTGACCTTCAAAGTCATGGTTGCTGGAACAAGGTCTTGTGTTCCTTTCACTGATTTGTGTGCAATGTTTATCCTTGGAAGGCACACTAAACAAATATTTTGGAAATAGTTTGCTGTTTTAGATTATCTGCTATTTAAATCTGCAAGTTTCCTGTGATACTGGTGAGATTTTTGTACCATCTGGTTTCTCAGAGATAAGGTCCCCCTTTCTCTACAGCTGACAAAAAATCCTCTCACCATACCTGTCATTGCATGGCATGACTGTCTAGGAATGCAGTTACAAAACAAAAAAATTCATTGAATTAGTGTATTTTTTCCTTATTATTTTATGCTTTTGTGCTGAAATATTAATACATTATTTTTCATCCATACCTTTAATGTTTCCTCTGTTCTATTTATTTTGGCATATATCATCTGTTGCTTCTGCAAATATATATGTATGAATATAGGATCATTGGTAAAATCTGTGTACATTAAGTGAGTCATATGCAGTAATTTTGGCGTTGAAGCCTGTATTTAGAAATCTAGTCTCTTAGACTTAAAAAAAATAAAATACATTTTTTTTGTTGAGAAACAAGCACAGACAGTGTTATTCATGAACGCTATTGGTTTGAAATGTAGGGGTTTTTTTAAATAAAACTTATTTAATGGTGTGTGTCTCTAAGACCCAAGAAGAGTGGTGCAGTGCAGTTCTGTAGGGAAAACAGGTAAACTGTGCAATGAGGATAAAAAATAAACTCATGAAAAATGAGACAGTTGAGCTGTGCCATGTTCTGTATGACTTGCAATCCGTCATCCTTGGTTTTAACATATTCAGAACAGTTTGGTTAATGTTTTTTCAGGAGAGAAGGGAAACTAAGATGTTGACACTGTTGCTGAAATATTAATGTAAAAGATACAAACGTAGGGGCTAAAGCAGTTAGAGGCTGCAGGCTGTTGTTATGTTCTCATGTTCACTCACACAATTAAGGTCTTCACTTAGTCTGTATTTCCTGTACTCACGTGGTCTAGATTTCTTTTCATCTGTAAATGAACATTTATCTATGCAAATATAAAGTCCATCATTTTGTTCTTCCTCCTCATGATTGTCTATAAAATATTTTCAAATATTCTGTTAGATCCTGTTACTTGCAGTGAAATAATCTTATTGTGTAAAAAAGTATAATTATTTTTTAATCTACCAGACTGCAATTAATATCTGTTTTAGTATCTAGCAACAGAAAACCAAGGAGAAGCTCTGATGGACTGTGAGTTAAATATTTTGAAATCATGACTTTTGAAAGAACGAAACAATGGAGCTATGTGCAGAGTATGCTACATAACTGCCAAAAGGGCCCAAACTCTGCTTTCTTGTGGGAAATATAAAATATCTGTATTAAGGAAAGCAGGAGGCAAAGATTTAGACATTTAGACTACACTTACGAACATTGTTTTTTTTTTTTTTTGCAAGAAGAAAGCATGCAATAGCCATTGATGGGCTGAAACACGTGCGCCCTCCCAAAATACCTCATAAATACATACAGAACTATTCATCACTATCAGAGTAATGATGAATACTGACAGGGTCATTGTTATATTTTACAGACAATCGATGAGTGGTTTAGAAACTCCTAGGAACTGAAAGGAAAACGAAATGCAAGTTCTCATTTCCTACTGAGCTACTTTTGCATCAACAAAGATAAAGTTCACAACAGCCATATGGTTTTCCAGCGTTTTGTTTTCTCAGTTCTCTGCCAACTTCATTTGTCAAAGAAATGTCAAATATACAAACCAAAAGCCACAAAATCTTTGACCTAAGGAAACTGTAAGCCAATTTCAGAAAACAATTTAGACCATAAAATTTTGCAGATTTTTGTCCTTTTTTAGCAACTCTGTATGAAAACATTTTAGCTTTTCATTGAACACTGCGTCTTGTTAGCTGTACCACAACACTGTCATACAAGTCAGAATAAGGTAGAATTCAAAGCACAAGAGCAAAGATAATTAACACTGAACAGTATCCTTTCTGGATAATACAGGAAATAATAGCTGACAGACTACACAAAAATCTGAGAAAAAAATCCATAAATCAAGGATGTTAATTGTTATTTCCACTACTTGTTAAGATGAAAGATGACACTATGTAGGCATTTTCTCAGCGTGATCTCTCATAAACAGATGTCCAATGCCTTGGGTAAACCTGTACAAACTGAGAAGTATCTACTGACTGCATCATTAGTCTTCTTCTGATTTCAAGCCAGGGATGCTGGAGAACAAATTAGTCAACTGATCCTTGCCAAAGTCAAGTTTTATTAAGGAAAAGCATTTGTTGCAGGGTAGAAAGGAATGCTGGGTTTATGCTGAAATTTATATAACAAAGTCCTGGTGAAAAGATAATTTTTTAATTTCACATTTGAGTAATTATTTGCAAACTTTACATTCCTCTTCCTTTGTCCAATTTATGATGTACATTCATCTTTCCTCTAAAGGATGCACTCTTAATTTGTTAAAAAATATGAACATGCTTGAGGATACACCACTTGACATTCAAGTAAAATACCACATTTTCCCAGCATCATTATTCACATGTACTCTATTCAACACTGCCTCCTTGCCTTTTCTACACCTAATAGAAGAAGTGAAGTGAATCACCAGGTCACCCATATGTGAGCTGTCAGCTCTAATAAGCCTGTAGGTAACAGCAAGCAACAAAACCACTTCTGATTTTGCAAGGCAATATTACCTGGAAAGAGACTGATGCAGATCTTGATGGTTTTTCTTCTTAAAAAAAATGTGTAGAATTAATATGTTTTTCGGTATGTTTCATTTTCACTGAAGCTAATTTTTATAATACTTGAAAAGTGACATTTAAATATCAGAAAGAAAATATAATATTTTAGGGATATACCTGTCTGAAAAGTGGGGGATGGTAGAATGAAATCAAGGAAAGAATAATTTACATTTATACTGGGAAAAAATTTTTGGCAGTGAGTGATCAGCTCATGGAAAAGTATTGCAAAAGCCCTAATGGAAAATGGGCATTTATATCTCTTATCTGTATATTTCTAATAAAAATATTATCTTGAAAATTACATTCAAGAAATGTATTAGATAAACTTAGTATTTCTTCCCATCTCTGCTATCTGTACATCTGTGCTTTCTTTGTGTGAGCACAAACAGCGATGAATTGTCAGAAACTAATTATCAAAGAAGTAAGTTGCCTTAAGAGAAAAATTTACAGTTATATTGAAAACAGGTTTAAAATAAGGCTGGGTATTGTTTTATTGTCAATGCTTAGCTTTTTGTGTTAGATGAGACAACATCTATAATTAGAGATTAAAAACCACTTTTTTAGAATAGTGAGACAATTTCTCCCAGAAAAAAATTTCCTTATTGCAAATGGGGCAAAGGTGCAAGTGAGCAAATCAGTCCCTCAGGTGGAACTGCAGAACCTTTTTACCACTGCTTCAGAAATTCAACCAGAGAGGAGCTGGGGGTCCCTACAGAGATCTGACCTTAATGGCTCTAATAGGCATTTGCCTGAGTACAGCCTGAATAAAATCAGAGCAGACCCAGGAATGTGGCCCTTTAATGACGGCTGTCCTCATGATGGACAAAGATTTAGGGAAGTTTCCTGCTCCTATTGAGCGCAGTAGGAATTTGGCCACGGGCTTCAGGCACAGCAGGGCAGTGCTATAAGACTCCAACTCCAGGGAGAGGGAGCACTCACTCTGCCCAGGCAGCTCAGAGCCTCTTCACTCATCCCCTGTGCTCCCTCCCCAGACCCTGCTCCTCGGGGGCTGGTCTGGCACCTCCTCCTGCTCCAAAATTCCCATATTTTCCCACCACGCTGCCTGTTGAACACATTGCTTTGCACTGGTGGTAGCAGTACAGTAAGCAAGCTCAATGCACACAACAATAATATACTAAATATTATACTGAATAATATACTGAACTATGAAGTCTATTGATCTTGCCTGTGTTAGTGTTTTAGAGGTATTCTGATTTCTCCAAAGAGAAGTTCCTTCCTAAACTTATCGTCGTCATAAATATTAATGGTGCCTGTTTAGCAGCAGGTTTGTTTAACAATTTCCCTAGCTTTGAGTAGACAGCAGAATAGCTGTCAACATTTGTCTCCCAAAGTATGATAGAGGAAATAGCATTTAAAAAAATTAATTAGAAAAAAGCTAATGCTTATTAACAGAAAATAAAAGTACTGGTTGTTTCCATCTCTGTGGCTGATTTCACACTGCATAGTAATAAATTAATATTAATTGGATAACAAGACCAAATATTTTTCTGGAAGCATTTGGAAAATTCAGTATGATTTTGAAATTGCTATATTTAATTTCAAGGAGCTACAAGTAAAATATGAGAAAGCCATAGAAGAATGTCATCCTAAGTGAGTGTTTTACCAGTAGTGTTTAAAAATGCATCTTTTTTGTAGCCTTCATCACATCTGGTCATTAATTGGAATGCATCCATCAAATATTACAGGTGATGTGATAAATCATAAAGAAAGATATATACAGCTACCATGACATTACGATGTCTTTGGTTAATATTGTCAAGGTGAAGCACCACTGGAAGATTTTATCTACCACCAGTCCCTTTTTTCTTTTTCTTTTTTTTTTTTTTTTGTGGTATAAAAACTACCTCCTTTTAAGTTACATTTTCTTCTAAAACCAAGTCATAAGTGTAGACAATTTGAATCTAAGCTTATCCGAATTTGTGAATACAATTTGTCTGCAGACGCTGCAACTATATGCATTATGGCTCTATAGGTTCTAAAATGCAATAACCAGATATACTATAAGTATAACCTAGCATAAAATGTGTTAAAATTTGCCATCAGAGGAAATGTTTCAAAAGATCTTGAGAATCTGAATGTTTGCTAAATACAAAAACCTACAGATTGCCAAACAGAGATTAAGATATAAAAATATTCAAATACAAAGCATTTCTTTAGTATTTTAGTTATTACTGTTATTATTATCTGCAAGCCTTGGATGCTTCATGCTTCTATCTCAATTCCATTTTTCAAAGTAGAAAATAATTATTTCAAATTAAGCTGCGTATTGCTGAATGAACAGGAGTTGAATCAACAGCACATTTAGATAGAGGTATAAATTTAGTAATTCCAAATTTTATATTATTCTAACTCCGATTCCCAATCAGAACTATGCTCGAGGGTCTCTTCTGAAAATATTACCCTCCCCAGGGTAATGGGAATGTCTGATGCCAAAAAAACTGCACACAGTAATGCGAGGAGAGCTTGAATGTTTAATTTCATATGCAAGTTCTCGTTGTACATGAAAGTACCTGGTTACCATGGCTCTGGGCAGCACAACAAACCCCTCAGCACAGCACTGTGCTGGAAATGACTCTTGCAGTAACTTTATTAAATATTTAACTTCAGAAAAACTCAATGGAGACCCCACAACCCTTATTTTCCATGGATTTACATGTACTCTGTGTAAACACTGGTGGCTTGTATGACCAGGCACTCTGCCACAGGCCCCAAATGATAAATCTCCTGGCCTCTCCTGTCACTGAATTGTGCTTTACTGGGGTGTTTCCGTCTGTTGGGATGAGTGTGCTGAGTCTGACAAATTCAGCTTAGGGACTCCAACCTCAGTCTGGCCATTGCCTTTCTGGGGAGAGGTTTAACTGCAGTTCTAGGCATTAGATTGTTTAGATGGGAGGAAGATGGCTGAGACTACTTTCTCTGTCTCTTTGTCCCTCAGTTGTGTATTCTGGATAAGACTTTTGGAGTTATTTTTTAAATACTAATATTAAAAATGTTAATATTATCAGAAAAAGGACATTGACTTTAGGTCAGTGATATAAATATTTGCTTCAGCTGGAGAAAGCTGAGGTTAAATCCTTAGATTTATGGGCATGTTATTCTTAAGATGTTTTTTTATTCAACTTTTTTCATGAACCATAGGTAAGACGTAGCTAATTATACCAGGAGTGTCCACCATATGTTAAGAACTGTTTAAATGTCCCCAATTTCAAAAAGCAATATAGAAGCTCTAGGTTTTGTGTACTTTCAAGCTACAGTAGGGGAAAGTTGAAGAAAAAGTACAGAAAAATAATTTTAAAACCCTAGGAAAACAGAAGACATTAGGTAGAGGAACCTGAAAGTTATGAGTGTGCAAATCTTGTAAACTCGCCCACGTTCATCCTTATTGCTTACAAAGCTGGGAGGAACATATGACAGCTGCTTAGAGGCAGGGTGGAAAATGATGAGTCGGGGAGAAAAGAAAAGGAAGTAGTAAAAGACATCTTATTCTCAAAGTACCTACCGAAATGCGGAGGAGTCTGTCATCTGGCACCCATCAGGATATAAACCCTGGAACAGACACAAATAAATCCCAGAGGGAAGTTATCAATACTTCAAAGACACCAAAGTAAGTTCACAGTTAGCTAGCAGTAGGCAGACCTCAAAAGTTTATCATTACAGAAATATGAAATATATTTCCCATGAATGAACAGTCACAAGATTTAACTCTTTTTCTGCTGCTTCTTAGAATGGTTAATTTGTTCTTAGTGAGTCTTTGATGAAAAATTTGTGCTGATAAATTTTAACCTATGTGATAACCATGAAACACTCATTATTTCCTATTTGCCTCTCAAACCATGTGCTTTTATTTTTGCTTCCCAGTTGGATAAGTAAAATATTCAGACAAAAGAATCCTATCACTACGCCAAATGCTTATAAATTTTGTTTTTCTGTGAATGCTTAACTCTTCGTGAGAGCTATACAGGTATTAATATAGGGAAGAGCAATTCTTCAGCCATTTATGCAAACAGAATCTTAATAGTCCAGATGTTCATGAATAGTAAATAAAAAGCAGCAAAAACATGAATGAATGGAGCAGCTGCTCAGAATGCTGAAGAATGTTTGCAAACACAGTTTTGAAGTATGCAATCAGCCCTGGTTCAGAGGGAAAACTTGGATAACCAACAAAAAGTTTGAATAAGCAACTGAACATGTCAACAATATTATCTAGTCGGTCCAAACTTTGAAACTATTCAGCTGAAACACAACTTTCCTGTACTTTTATGATTATTTCTTGCTCCCAGATGGATCAAAACTAGAGCAAGAAAAATGCCAACATGTTTGTGTTGATGTGACTGTGTGAGGGTGCAGAGCTCCTCAGCCACATGCACGTACATATTAGCATGACTGCCTTACTTTGTGGTGCTTTAGGTATGCAGGCCCATTAATTTCTAATTAATGAACCATCAGCTGTCAGAAATTAGGCTTAATTGGTGGGCAAAAGATCAGGTTATTCCACCTACTCCTCGCTTCTGAAATTCTTAAAAATAAGGGGTTTACAGATTTGGTAAGTGGAAAGGAATACATTTTACTCTATTAATTGTGATGATGAAAGCTGGCTAGAGAGCCTGTTCTTGTGGCTGCTCCAGGAGGACGTCCTGCTGGGATGAGGCCAGGACCAGCTGTGTGTGCCCACAGGTGCTGCTGGGACTGTGCTCGTCTTGAAACCACAGAGCAGATTCTTGTCCCGTGCCTGTCTGTCCCCAGCAGTGAGATTGCGAGGAGGATCTGGAAACACAAACTATACTTTCTGTCTTTCCAAATTTGCTATTCTTTTCATTTTATTGTGAGTTCAAGCTGACAAAGAACAACTGCTCCAGCCCAATTCAGCAGAATTTTTCAACTTTCCAAATCCATTGCTGCTGAATGAAGCATGTGACAAGTTCCATTTTCAAAATCCTCAGAGTTGAGCCTTCACAGAGAGTTGCGTATTGAAAGAGTCATGTTAACACCTGGGACTGTCTGATGCTCGGTACATTTGTTTTCATGTGTGTCAGATGCAACTTTGTGTACCTGGGAAGCTTGCAGGAATAAGCAGGAAAGCAGAGAGCAGCTAAAGGACAGTGAAAAGTGGCAAGGAGACCACTGAGAAAAACAAGGCACAGACATTTAGCTGGCCTCAGAGGTGACAGAAAAACTAAAATCCCTCTTAAAGACCCAGAGGGGATTTTGCACAACTTGTTGCAACCCAGGAAGTCAATCTAAGATGCTGACTGAAAAACTGAGTATCAAGGACATGCTGTGTAAACCACATCAGGACAAAGAGTTTTTTCAACACGGGCTTTTATCTTAATTTATCTCACCCTGTTTTTTTCTGTTATGTGTTGTAATTTGTGCTCTCATAAAACACTGAGGTAGATTTTAAAGCCCCTGTTGTGTTCTTACCATGCTTACTGTAAAGAAAAAATACAGCAAGATGCACCCAAAATCTCTGGATAGCCATCTGGTCAATGCTGTCTGGCCCATTTATCCATCAAAATTAACTCAGTGCTGGTTCTAAGCTGAACACCTGCAAACCACAGCAGGTTTACATCCCATCTGCAGTATTGTGCTCTGCTGCCGTAGGAACAACTGATATTAACAAACTGATGGTACAGAATGAAGTAAATTTTGGAAGGAAGAGTAATAAAATTAGCAAAAAGAACACAGGATTATTTATATAATTTTTCATGAATAATTTCAGAAATGCTCCCTTTTACATCAATTATTTGTTTCAAATATTGGCAGCAACATTAATGCAAGAAAACAAAAAACCTGCTTCTTTGTGTATACACACACAAACTGGTTTCAACAATCAAGTATCAGAAATTGAAGGCAAGAGATGTTGAGAAGATCAGCCCAACTGTTTTGACTGCACACAGGCAGTGCATAGTAGAATTTTTATCTCCAAACAGCAACCGGTGTTTTGATCTTTGTTCAAATTCTGCTGCTGACTCAGATTTCCTATTTAATGGGCCTTGTCCAAAGTGCATGAAGCCAAAGCAGAGGTCCCATTAAGCTTTAATAAGCCCCAGTTTAGGCCCACAGCAGAATGGACATACTTATGGGCATAGAGGCATAGCAAAATTACAGCTTTACTGGGATACCAATGTCTAACAGGCCAAGTAACTACCAGGATAAGTGCATGGATTTGTGTCAGTAATTTTCTAGTTCCATCATTTTAAATTCATATTGTCAGGCTAAAATCAACTCCCATTGAACCTACAAGCAAAACTCATACTGATGTAGCCTGGAGTTCATCCTCATGGCTTTTATGTTTTATGGAAATCCCTTGAGCTCAGAATATCAAGGACATTATTCTATATTGGCATACAAATACCATCACACTTGCTGTCATTTTTTATTAGTTTTAAGATATATAGTCCTATTCCTGTTTTGACTAAGTATGCTCTAAAATTTCTAGTAATCTATGGAAAAGAAGCTGACTTGCATGCCAAGTCAGCTTATTTTTTTCATTAGCCTTTGCTACCCTTCTAAATTTTCTCTGTCAAAATATAAATATACAAAATGTTCGTTTTGGCTCTATGTTATCAGCAGTTCTTAGCGTAAGGTGTTCCAGCTGATGCCTCATTTGTTTGTAGTGATCTCACATCATCTACGTCGTTCATCTTCTCTTTCAAATTTGGCTGACCACCTTTGGCTCTCCACCTTTCATGAGAAGATAGGAAAAACAAAAAAAGAACTTCTTGCAAACAGTTTTGAAACCATTTCCCAACATTATGCTAATGAAATGAACGGGAAGGTGAGGTAGTATGCTCACAAAAGCAGCAGCATCCAGGAGACAGGTGGAAGTTCCTCTGGCATCTGGAGTTTGGGCTGCTGCTAGAATGCTTTGGGACCCCCTGCATGGCAAGATACCTTTGCCTTCAGGGACGAGCAGAGAAGGGCAGGATTTGCCTCTGCAGGGTCAGGGAGAGAAAGGATGGGACCAGAACTAAACCCCAGCACTAAGAATCAAGATAGATAGGTTTAATTAAAGAATATTCAGTTAGGTTAGCCTCAAAGTTTCCAGGTGGAGGTGAAATACTGAGCAGTGTTGTCTTTCATGATTCTGCTTTAAGTCTCTAGGAGGACAGGAAGCTTTGCTAATGATGGTAAAGGCTTATTTAGAGATATTCACACAGATAATGCAGCAGAAGTAGGTTATTAAGTAATGTAAGACTCCTAATAGGGTAACATCTGCAAAATCTGGGTGAAGGTATAGATCTGATGATGCATATTTGGGGGGCAGTTGTGCATAACCCAAGATTTTCATTTTTAGTCAATAAACCTTATGCATTTTTAAAAACAGTTAACACAAAAGGATAAACACAGAGCTTCACTTAAAACAGCTTACACTTTTTCAGCTATTCCTTTTCATTTCCTATTTTGTACATCTAATGCTTGGCCAGTACAGCTTAATTAGAAGATACTGAGTATTATATGGATGAATGGTCAGAAAACTTGTAATTTTTTATCCTTGTCCCTCATTTGAAATCCCACATGGTGTATTTTTAAGTGGAAATGAATTATTATAGTATGACTAGTCATAAAGCATTTTTTCCCAGAGAACCATCTCATGAAAGGGCATATGCACAGAGTTAAGTGTCTAAAATGAGATCTTTATAGCCAGCTGAGACACTGAGAACAATGGACTGAGAGTGGTCACTAATGACATTGTTAATGATAGATACCATTACCTTAGAACAGATGTCAAAGTGAAATAGCATTATAGCCTTCAAGATGGACTGCCTTGTCCTTCTCAGTAAATCTATTAAGGTGGCTTGCAAGAACAAAACAGTGGGGTGTTTATTTTCTCTCCTTTTTCTTAAATGCAAACTATTCTGGGCATTTGTAACACTTTCCTGCAAATGGCTCAAGTGAAAAAAAACAAACTTCACGAGCAAAACATGCATGTGGGGGAGTAAATATAAAATATTAGTGAGAAAATCATATGTATTTAAAAAATAATTCTGACTAGACCAATCTAGAATTAATCTACACTAAGATCAAGGACAAAAATGGTGTCAGCATGAATTAGGAAGAACAGGAACTTTGGATTGCTGTAGCTGTACCTAAAGACTGCAAAGAAATATGCATGGTGGTAGGTTTAGGGCTTAATTTTAAGAACTGTATTTCTAATCTAGCAGATTAGAATTCTTGTCTCTGCTTGCCTACAAATCTCTGTGAGTGTGATTGCACATGTGTAGACAGAAATACAACCATGAAAAAAGCCCTTATTAAGCTAGGGATATATGACAGTGGAGGACTAAAAAGATTAAAAGAGAACAAGTTACCTGTGATTCTCATTTTATTTCATTATTTCTTTTTAAACATGTGAATATGTAAGGTAAATTTGATTTTAAAGTTGTAAATTCCATAAATGAAACCAATTAAGCATATAAAGGCCAAAAAGAAGCATGTTGAAATGTATCTGAGAAAACTGACAGAAGGAAAGCCATTTTGTATTTTAATTTTTGACCTTTTGATTTTGTATTTTATTTACTTTCCATTCAATAACAGATCCATAAACATGTGTATCAAATTAAACACATTACTATGATATGAATTGTACTTTTAAAGTACAATAAATACAGAGTATATGAAGTCACTTCAGATGACTTATTTGGAACTTCAGATTGAGTATTGGTTGCAAATACTTGTCATACAAGCTGTATGGGAAGTTTAATTTCTAGAGTGTTGCTTCTCTGTATCTGTAGGTTTTCTCTACAGCAGTATTTACTCCTATATGTGTTTATATTTCCGGTTTAATAATGAAAAAAAGAATGGGCATAGTCTTTTGGCTAGAACTGTAGCTTAAATTATCATATCTGACAGCTAAATTGAGATATCCATCGAGCATATAAATGAATACACAAAATATTCATGCATTATTCACCAGTTTTATCTCTATGATGTGCAGGGCCTCTGGATTATCATCTGCTGTTGTGGCTCCACGAAGTGCTTTTCAAGGTACTAAGTGTGGTACCTACATTAGAAGGGTGGCTCAGGCAAAGGTAGATGCTTTTATGCTCTCAGAATTGTTCAGTCAAATTAAATCTGCAGTTTTAATGGGGTTTGAAGCATGTCCTGGAACAGGGATCATTTTGACTTTGCAGGGGGAGGAATAGCAGAGGAGAGAGAATAGGGATCATAAAAACTTGGTCCAGTTCAGCGGGTGACACAGGATTGTTTCCATTTCTACTGATTTCAGAGTGCTCTGGATCAAGCTCAGTGCATTGGTCTCAGATCAAATTTCAACATACTCACAAATACATTTCCTCACACAGACAGGAAATTTCGGTCCAAATTCGGTCCATGCAGCATTCCTGCCATGCAAATCAAGGGAACTTGTTATTGGTCTTGGTTATTTCATATCCTGAGTAATAAACAGGGAAAGTGCCTCACTTCACATTTTGCTTCGTGTACTGGTTCGTTATCTTTGAAGCAGAATTTTTATCATTTTGCTGCTGCCCTGAACCTTGCCAAAAGAATCAGCAGAGGAGAGGTAAATGGAAATCCCTGTCCTTGCACTCCAAAGTGCCTGTTCTGCAATAGCACTGGGGCCAGCTGGGGGAATGTGAAAAATTTACACAGGCACACCCTTCTCCGTGTGAGCTTCCAAGTCCCCAAATCTGCTTTCAAGACAAGCAGCAGTGCTTGGAACAGAAGGGGGGATCGACAGCCTTTGCAGTACCGTGGAGACAGGAGCTGTTCTGCAAAGTGACAACGAGCCTGAGCGAGCTGAGGATGAGCCTAATGAGCAAATGGAGGCAGAAGACAGTGATTTCCATGAGGCCCAGTGGGGTCTGTTTGTTTGAGTCAGGATCTTTAATGAGCAGCTTGCTGCAGCTATGGTTATTGTCAGCACCTGTATCGGTCGCTGCTTACTGGGATTTCAGTTCAAACTGCTCCTGGAAACGGGATTTGGCTTTACAGTCAGGGTTTGAAATTGCTCTTAAATGTTGCAACTTTGTACTGTGTTTTCAGATCCTCAGCAAGGATTAGGGGTTGTAGTGACAGAGGACTTTTTTGAGCTCAAACATGCTTGTGGCCACCAGACACACAGCAAATCATAGAACAGGTGCCAGGCCAGCAGACTCTGTTATATATTTCCTCAAATTAAAAGCAAAAAAACAAAACAAAAAATCTACACATTTAAATGAAAAGCCTCTGTGCTAGAGAGCAACAAAATTTTAAGCATTTCTGCTTTGGGGCTTTAAATGCATGAACCAGCTGAATACTTACCTCCTTCTATAAACAGGGATGTGAACATAACAAAAGCTAAGGGATTTTTTTCAGTTTTTGTGAATTTGAAAGAGATATTCAGAGATAACAGCCATGTGGGTCATGCACATGTGCAAGCAAGAAAAAGAGACTTTTAAAAAAGAGCCTCCACATCAGGAGCGCCTTCAGTAATTCTTTTCCTAATGATTCATTCTCTCAATACCTTTTTTCCGATTCCAACAATGAATTTCTCCCCTCTTCCAAAATCAACTCTGCCTCTGCCTCACTTATGCTCTGCTTCCAATTCTGAGAAGGTTGTCTGAGCATGTGAGCTATGTAAGGGTGGGTGTTCTCTCAGGAGCTATTTCATGAAGCAGGGTTTTAAAGAAACTTGAGGATATCAAGGATGGAGGGTACTGTGCATGAGAAAACATGACATTGAAATACTCCATCTTTTATTACAGTCCCTGGAAGAAACATTGTTTAATTTCTGGCTCTCTCTAAATTGTTGGTATAAAAGTGGGAGGAGGCCTATTATTAGCCCACAAATTCCTAGGAAGGATTAAAAAAAAAAAAAATTCTGATTTTCCTGGCTAAAAATACAAGTACAGTGGCATTAAGCTGATCCAGGTTCTGAGACAATGGTTCTGAATCAGTTTTATGTCTAGTATGTTTTATAACTTCACTTGAGAAAGATGAATTTTCTCTCTTGGCTGTTGGCAAATAGAACAAATGGCTGACATTTGATCTGTTTGAGTACCAGACCACATTTTACTGGTCTTGTGAAGCAGACTGTCATAATCATGAGTGGAACTGTTAATTTCATCTCAGTCTGAGGTATGGAAGCTCGCAAACTCCTCTGCAAATGCTGATAAACCCTGCTCCTTCCAGGAAAGGGTCCTTCCACACCACATCCTCTGGGAGAGGGACTCATTGCTGAGTTGTTTATGGACCAAATTGTCTCCCCCTGATTTATTTCACAGGAAGACCACTTTATCCAAGCAATTACAGTATTGAAAATTATATTCCCTTCTGAGCTGTTTTGAACAGGCAGGGATTCAGCAGATTTGCCTTCTTGGAGAACTGAAACTAAGTTACAAATCAAATTCTCCAAATATTCATAAATGTGTACATGCTTTTATCCATCTCTGCTGAAGGAAGAATAAATGAAGGTGTTACCCTCAAGTCTCTGAGATTTCTTGAGCTCTTAAAAAATAATTGGAAAGTCCAAGGTCAACAACCTTATTTCCTTTTTTCTTTTTCTCCTCTTTTTCTTAAATGTAATAAGAAGAAATATTTTAACAAAGATAACCCACTCCTGTCCTAACGCTGAAGAGAAATAGAGGTCTTCCCCTAAAACTCTGATTTCTAACTCCAAGAGTTTGCCTAGGAAGGGATGTTGTTTGTTGTTCAAGTTAAATCATTCCTTTTGACCAGTCATTTATTTATTTTTCCTCATGACCATGCTATGTCAGTTTAATGTTCCAGATGGATGTGTTCTAAAAGCATCACACTCAATGCCTGTCTCTGAGAGATTGATGAGAGACAAAAAGAGGCCCACAAGTACAAACAGGTGTGAGAGAACTTAGATGAAATGCTGGATTTGTCCCGATTCAGTTTTATCTCCAATATTATATCATCAGTCTTTTAAGTCTGAGAACTTAATGTGCCCTGAAATCTTTCATATATTGGAATGTATCAGTACCAGCTCTTTGTTGTAGGTAAAATACGCTTTTCTTACTCCTATTGAAATAATGCAATGAGCTTATTGTTTCCAAAGATATCTTCTCTTCCTCTTCACATCTGGCAAAACAATCTATATCTTTTATCTGAAACCACATTGTTGTAAAATGAGATAAAGCAGAAGAAAGAAGAATCCTCTGACCTGTGGTGGTCTTCAGATATTGAACAAAACCAACTATTTTCTCCAATTGAATAAAAGTGCTTTTTTCTGGTTTGGGTTTTTCTGGGGTTTTTTGGGTTTTTTTTTCCTTTCATTTGGGAGTTTAGGTAGTCAGACTCAAAAAGCTTTATATTCAATAGAAGTTCAGTAAGAAGCTGTCAGAATTTGGGGGATATTGACATTTTTCAGTCAAGCTATGGATGAAAACAGAAAAGATAAAACTGACACCGTAAAACAAGGTGTAGAATCCTGTTCACATTGCAGTCAATAACAGAGTTACTAAGATTTCACCCGAGGGATTTTTAAAAGCATGTGGATGACCTGGGAGCCCTTATAATGGGGTTTTATGGTGCAAAGACACACAAACGCTTTTTGAAGTTTCTGACTTTGACCCAAATTGAAGTAGCTGGAATGGTACATTGTGATTTTCTCCTCTTGATGTCTACACTGGAACAAGGAAACAATTCAAACTACCCACAACACTGGGGTTTGAAATCTCTGACGTTATTTAGATGAAGGAGGTGGGACAGCCAACAAGTGTAAAAGGTTTTGTGCTTCTTTATTAACAGTTCTTGCTTGTGAGATGCTCTTCTAAAACTTTGTGAAATTCAGCCTCTTCACTGAATTAATGCAAATTGTCTAACATGTTGTATTTTCAGTCCTTCCTTACAATCCAGGCTTCCCTGCTGTGCACCACCCTCAAACTGCAGAGAAACTTGGGTTTAGGTGCAATGTGTTTACAGGATTTTCTTCCTATTCGTTACAGTTACTGAGAAACTAAATGATAAATGGTCACTGTATTTTAACCATATGCATTAGTTCATACAGAATACTCAAAAAACAGTTAAAAGAAAAGAAAAACAACATATATATTCATAGCAGGCTTCTATCACTGAAGTTTTTCTTTCTCTCTGAAGTAGCCACTTTTTATGTGTATGGTCAAAATTCATCTATATTGCAGTAAGCGAGGCTGAATTGGTGATTCATCCAGTTCCCTTTGTGAAGCTCCAGTTCTTTACTATTTTATACAGCCTGGCCAAAGCATGGAAAGATTTAGTCAGTTAATTAACTTGAAGAAATGAAATAACAAACAGCATATGTAATGTTCATGAAAAATAAAGATACCAGGAGTGTGCAATATACACGTCTTACAGATTTAAGCATGTGATTTGATTTTATTTTTGTTTTTAGTAATTCCTCAGTAATAATGGTAATAACACTCAGTTTATTTAGGATGAGAGATTTTTGGGGAAAGTTTTCTTTGAGCATATGAGGACATTTCCAATGACATTTTTTTTTCATTTATAAGAGAAGTAATTGTGTTTGTCTTATATGTTTGATTTTTTTAAAGTTCAGATAGTTCATCCTATGGATTCAGACTCTGGTTTCCAAAGCTGAGAATAATTTTAAGTGCTCTAAGTATTACTTGTGGCTTTCTTTTGTACTGTATTGAAAATAATAACCCTCGAGATCACTGCCTTTCTTTTCTCATGCAATTTTGAGCTTGGCTACAAGATAGGCCATTGGATACAAAGGTGTCTTCATATTGTCTTATGTCTTTTCTTTCAAACCCCACGTTTTCCGGCTTCATCAACTTTGTCATCTCTTTTTTTTCACCACTGATGAAATATTTTTCCCAGTGTTTTCCTACTGTGCTCCTGATGCAGTGCAGGGAGTGCTAAACATTGTGTGCTGCTCAGCCCAGTGCAGGGCCTGTGCCTGTCTTTGTTGAACAATTAACTGCTGTAATAATGGCTTTCACCATCTTCAGCTAAAACAAATGCCCAACAGGAAGAAAAAAAGATAATCATTCTTTAGCCAGACACACTGGGAACAATTAAAGGCAATGTCTTCCCCCTGCAGAAATTTGCAAATCCAAATTTCAATGCACTAATTGTGTCCATAGGCTCCAGAGAATCTTTGAATCCCTTGGTAGGAGCAGCTTTCTCAAGGATGTGGGTTTCGTGTAGCAGAACCCACAGGTGAGCCCAGTGCAGCTGTGACAGAGGTGCTGAGCCCATGCTGGGTTGGGTTGGGCTGTACTTGGATGTTGGATAGATCAGGATGTGGACCGGTGTACAAGCATCTCATTTGTGGGAGGCTGAACACATTTAAAGAGACACGAAGGACAGCTTTAAGCTGTAAGAATGTAACATAAAGGAGATAGTGCTCCTTTAATCCCACAAGTAAAAATATTTTTTACAAAGAGGAAAGCTTAATAAAATCACCCGAAGCTTAAAGGCTGACAGTAAGCGAGCCTTAAATGTGCACACATGGTAAATGACATCTCTTCCCTGCCTCTTAATCCTGGGAGGTGGCGTCAGCCCCTGCCCTGCCTGAGTGCTTTACACACCCAGCCCTGAGGCACACCATGCTTTCAGTGACCTAGTGCACAGATACTGATATTTGCTGCTGGTAAATAATTGCAGCAAACTGAAGCCCTTAAGCTTTGGCTACAGGATCTCTAAGATGTGTCAGGTCATATAATGGATCACAGGCATCAAAATGACCTGATCGTTCATTTTTAATTAATTCGAATCGTGCATATTTGTGCTGGGGCAAATTGTTGTTAAGGGCAGCTCTTTTTCTCTTTATCCTGTCTGTTTTGCAAACTAATACTTTTATTGAAGTGTCAGTAGTTTGTATGTGCACTGTCAGCTTGCTACAGGTTCCACAGTGGTGTAAACATTCTCTTGAGCTGCTCTGTGCATGTAGGCTCTGCAGGAACCAGTCAGAAAATCACTAAAAATAAAGGTGAAATTGATCTTTCAGTGTAATTGTGCCACACCAAATGCAAGGAAGCACAAATTAAATGAGCATGCTTTTCTTTTTTTTTTCTTTTTCCAGATCCACGTATTGTTTCTTACAAGGGAAGGGAATATTTTAACAGAATGTCTACAGTGGCTACAAATCTAAAGCAGTGGCAGGACACAAGCAACCACAGGGTGCCAGTAGTAGGTGTGGGAGGTTGCTTACCTGCTTGGCATCCTTTGGACATCCCCTTAACTGAAAGAGTGAGATAAACACACAGTGCAAATTATGTCTACAGCCACCTCTGCTGCAGAGGAGCAGGTGCTATTCCCACATTGTTGTGCATTGCAGCACTTGGTGTGTTTTTGTGAAAAAAAAAGCAGTTTGTAACTGAGCCCTCCCAGGAAAAGACAGAGGAGCATTGGACAGAAGGATTATTCGGGATGGAAGAGATCTGTAGTTGTCACCTTGCCCAGCCTCCTTCTCAAAGCGTTTGATTTGCCTGCTGCTGCTCAGCCATGGTGATCTGGCTTCTGCTCAGCTACCACCCATTCCATTGACCTGAGAGTCTGAGGAGCAGGATTAAATGTTTTCTTCCTGTGTTTAGGTGTCCTGTTTTCTACAATGTGAGTCTGACTGGGCAGCCCTCCTCTCCCTGCTCACATCTCCACCCTCCATCCCACTCCTGAGTGAGTGGCAGGCAGAATCTGGCTCTCAGAGAGTTGAATGAATAACTGGATTGGGAGCAGTAGCAAATCCCACCATCCCACTGCAGCTATGAGCTTTTAGTAAATAAATGGGAAACATTTCACGTAATTAAATACCATCTTAGGAAACTGGGAAAAAAAATGCCCTAATTTAGAAAAGCATTCAGAATTGCATATAAAACATGCTGCTTAAATGTATTTTAAAGTGAATTTGCAGCAGAAGTGCACGTCTGAATACATTCATGAAAGATCACAATCGGCATATGATCTTTCAATCTGTCGGGGTTTTTTTGTGGGGCGTGCTGTTGCTAACACTGCTTTAATAGCTTTGCCATATCCAAACTTCACCTGCCTACCTCCCTGCACCTAAAAACTCCCATTTAACCAGGGTTCTCATTTTATAAATCACATTTTGTAATAGAAGTCAGTTTTGTGTGCCCCAAGTGGGTAAGCATTTCCATCCTTATATCAAGAATTAAGCATCTCCTGAGAAGGAAGAGAGGTCAAGTGCTGTAATAAACCAGATTCCATCAAGAATGTGAAAAAATGCTGCTCTGACCAAAGCTAAATGGAAGTATATCTGGATTGGGATGTGATATGAAAGAGTAATGAATAAGCTGAAGCTGTTTCTAGAGTTTATGTCCACTGTGGCTGATTCCATCTCATTCTTTCTGACACTGTTATTTACTCTGAATTACAGTGAAAGCTCTTAATACATACAGGATGTATTCAAAAGGCCAGGCCCACAGCCAGTTTCCAGCACCTTAATTTCACAACACATAACTTTGCCTCTTGACTACATACCTTGAAAACATATTGAACTCTTGGAAATGAAATCTGACTGGGGAATAAGCATAAACTAAGTGTATGCAGGCAGGTATTGAATAAGAAAATATTTTCACTGGACTTGTGGTCTAGAAAGAAAAGTGACTCTGAGAAATCTGTCAGCACCTCCCTGTAGCTGAGTAGGTTACTTTGCCACATTCATTACACTGAAAAATCTCTTCTTGATTTCAGTGGAAATGCTATTTTTCACTGAAGTTTTCTACTTAGTAACATACCAAAATATTATTTCCATTTAATCTATTAAATTACTGAAGGAATAAAATACAGGTTTTAGTATATAGCAGAAACACAAGGCTGTATTTATTAGCTTGCTGTAGTATTTCTTTTGGGCAATAAATCTGGTAATTTTCTTTTTTAATGAAAACAAACAAACAAAAAAAAACCCTGTCCATTTCCTGCTCCTTGCACACTCTGAATATCCAACTAACTGACAGAGATGAAATAAACTTTTGATATTTGTTATGAACAGAACACACATTGCTTGAAGTAAAAAGTAGTTTTTAATCTAGTGAAATAGAATACATTTTTTAAAATACATTTTATCCCTTTATTTTCATTTCTGATGGAATAATGCTGAATATCACCATGAAAGTCTAATCTTAAAAAAATATTGCTTCATATGCAAACCGCAACAGATGTGGCTGAGAACAGAGGCTTATATCAATAATGTTCACATTCTTGGTAGTTGGTAAAGGATGACATATGGAATTCTCTGGGGCATATCAGTCATAAATAATGATGAGAAATTCCTTCCATTTCTGAAGAATTACTTGAAAAACTTTAATTCCTACTGTTTATTTGTAAGGCTTTGTCTAAAAAAATATTTTTTGGTCAATCAGTTATTGCTCCTAATTTGCTTTTCTATAATACTGTTTCTTCCGTATTGGCTGAAAATTCCCCTGGTTTTTTACAGTTGTACAAACTATTACCGTGAGGGATATTATCTGTACCTACAAGTTTTGTCTTTACTATGTTGTACAACTACAAAATAAAGACAATTCAGGACGTTACTATAATTGCCACCCACCTTAGATTTTCAAAAGCACTGGAGGTCATTGCTGGGTGTTTCTGTACAGGGACAGGTTGTCCTCTCAAAACAGTACTGATCAGCAGAGCAAGAGCTTTTGTAAGTACCCGCTGCTTTCTGCTCTGTGCAGTGCTCTGCCTGCCCGCATTATTAAGTGGAAATAATTATTTTGAAATTTCCATTTTTAGAAGAAGACATCCTTCCTTGCCTATTACTCAGCTAAACCACCTCATATATCTGTGCAAAAGAGAAAAATGGGCAGCAGTCTGGATAATTCCCTGTGCTGTGTGTTGAGTTCCCTGAATCAGGTCAGCTGGAGCTTCAATGCTTATATTTTGTGGCTGATTATGGGTATCGGTTTCTCAAAATGCTTCATCACTGCTGAAATTAACATTTTATAGTAAAAAATATTCTCATTTCTTTTCATATCTTTCAGACAAGATGGTTTCATCGCTATTACTTCTTGCTTTTTATGCAAAAAATATTGAATCTTAGGTCTCAGTTTTTACTTTTTTCTTCCTGAACATACTAGATGAAACTTCTCAGGAATAACACCTTAGCCTTAAAGATGAATCAGCTTACATTGTTATTAGAAAGAATGCCAGGACAGAAGCAACTTGATTTTCATAATATTTCCATTGAAGTGGATAAGGAGATTTTTCAGCTCTTTTGGGTTTTGACAATTTGAAAAAAGGAAACATGTAGTTGTAAAAGGTATATTTAGAGATTTCTGGACCTGAAATGTAAAATTCCATAACATGACTATTCAGCTGTTCTCTGCAGGCATGTTTTTATTTCTATAACTTGAAGGTTATCGCCTATTTAAGAGTATATATGTGTTATTAATTCTCAGTGTGAATAACCATAGTCAATCCAAATTAAATGGTTTGAGAAAATTAACAACTCTGAATGTTTTTCTCCAAAAAATAAAAAAAAAAATTAAGCATCATGATATATTATCTTGAATTGTTTTTCTCTGAGAAAAGGGGTTTTTTTGTGTGCTCCCCCACCTCCAAGTCAAGACTGGCATATGCCAGCAAATTTAGTCTTTCCTCCAGATGTGGGGGGACCCTTGCAGGTCATCCTGTCACTAGGCACAAGTGGAAAGCCAAGGTCAGTGCTCCATAGCCTGGCTTGCCCATGGAGGCCTCACCAGTATCCACAGAGACAACTTTTTTTGGTGCTTTGAAATACTTCTGGTGCAAACATGTAAAAATAAGGCTAAAGCTTTGTTTACACAATTAAAAAAGCAATTCACTAAGAAGGAAATGGAAACATTCTTCAGGAGACTTGTGGTGTTCAGCCTTCTAGAAAGCTTCAGGAGCTGCATCCATGAAAGGTTGGTTTTTTCTCCCGTTTACCTTATTCTTGGGCAAAGACAACCCTCTTGCCGTGCCTACAGCCACTCTCGTACTGCTTCTAGGATTGATGAGTCAGTCTCATGTGCATAACATTAATTCATAGATCTCAAGTCACCTCACAAAAAAGATCAGTGTCATTCCAGAAAGGGACACTGTCAGAAAGTGACTTATTAAAGATCATCAGTGAAGTCATCATGATGGGTTCACGAGTTTTTAAATCCATGTTTTTCGTGTGGTGTAAAATGATATGGGACACAAGGATTTGATATGTGATGGAGACCTCTGACAAAACACAGAGATCTCACTATGGGCTGGCCTTCACAAAGCTGCCATTGAGAGGGAAAATAATATTCAGTGTGGAGAGGGGTTTACATAGCCTTAGCTCCAAGTTGCTCATGTGGATTATGCTCTCTAAAATAGTGGGAAAACTATTGAAATTAAGGTGTACAAAATATAATGCTATGTGTAGGTTTGGGAGCTATATGGGTGTTCTGAGTACAGCTTTAAGGGGTGCATAAGGCTCAGGGAGAAAGGCAGCAGATGTAGATCAGAATTACTCTCAATCTGTACATCTGTGAAGAGTCAGCGTTGTGAGCTCCCCTCCCCGCTCACTGATCAGTCCTTAGGGATTCGTGGTCCCAGCCACACACCTGTGAGGAAGAGTCTCCTCAGGGCTGACTCTCCTTTTGTATCTCCAAAGCTCAAGAACAGGGAGGAAGAGCCACAGCAGCCGTGAGGGCACGTGGGGTGGGACCAGCGGGGGCATGGCCGTGACTGTGTGTGAGCATCCATGGAGGGG
>QWTY01002587.1:53398-102459 GCA_008033365.1 Pseudorectes ferrugineus
GATAGGGAAGAGGGGAATGTGCCATAGCTCTCAGTGTGTGTGTGAGCATCCATGGAGGGGCAGAAATGAGGATAGGGAAGAGGGGAATGTGCCACAGCTCTCAGTGTGTGTGTGAGCATCCATGGAGGGGCAGAAATGAGGATAGGGAAGAGGGGAACGTGCCATAGCTCTCAGTGTGTGTGTGTGCACACCTCAGACACCAAAGAATCTCCCTGTGTAATTTGCTGCAACATGATTTAGATGTTTGTCCTTGGACTGGTTCCTGTTGTTATTAACTGGAAGTGCAATTGGCTTCTCAGAATTTTGCCTAGGCTTCCTTTAATGTCCAAGTGATGTAATGAAGATGTAAAATAAGTCTCAAATGCAGGTTTTGTGGCACTTAGAAATTTCTGAAATCCCTTTTTAGTGTTGTAAAACTAATCTCCCTGTTGGGAACTCATGCAGGCATGATCTCACCTTTGGCTTAAAAATCATTGCATCTCGCCAAAGACTTTTGCTATTCCTCACCTTTCGAATGTAATTTGATCTTCTCATGCAGCTCTAACAATAAGATTTTTTGATGAGCTGGAGACAATTGCAGAAAATAACCAGCTGGCACAAGGGAATGTAAAATGACTGATAATTTTGCAGAAAAAAATACAAGCACATGACCTCTGAGGCTGTAGGGCAGCAAATGTCCTTGCCTAAAGCCTATAAGCAGAACTGAGACTTTCTAAAACATTTTTGATTTCCTTCCCTAGTGTTAATCTTCCAAAGTGCATTCTTATTTTCGCCTTCGCTAATAATTTTATCCTCATTAAAGGATATCATTGTCATCAGAGATTTTCATGTGGCAGACTCGCTTCCAACTATTTGTTGAAGGGGTACAAAAATGCCTTGCAGACCTCTCCCTTGTTTGACTAATGCTTCCCTGCACAGCAGAGAACCCAGGAGCTCCCCAAATGCCAGCTCCATTACCATATCCCCAGCTAGTTCAAACCTCACTCAGCAGCATCGTTACATGGCACTGCAGTCTACAATTCAGATACGAGCCCTTAGCCCTTGGCGTGTCACTGTTAGTAAGAGCATCTCTTTTAAGGTAAAAAAAAAGCAGTAAAGAGGCACCGTAAATTTTTTAGGACATTATTTGTATCACAAAGGAATCTCTGTCACTTAGCAACTGCTGCTGACAATTGTATTTTGTGATCACAGAGTTTTAGCACTGTGGCTGGTAGCTGTCGATACATTCCTGCTCCAGAAGCATCTTTGGACATCTTGGTTTTGGGTATAAAACAGTGACAGACTGCTTAACTCACCATGCCATCACTGGATAGAGGGTGTAAGGCCGTGATAAACTGAATAATACATCCGAGTTTGGAAGGAAAGTGTATTGTAATGAGCTATACACGCACTATTTACAAATATGTGATGGACTACTGTGGTCATTACAACTCATGTTCCAAGTAAAGATAAAAGATACAGTTCAAAACCAGACCAAAATCATTCTGCTCTTTCCCAGGAAGCCTCTCTTGTTTATCAACAGATATTTCCAAGTGAAGGGCATAAGTTTGTCCTGATTATACTGTTCATATTGATTGTATTTAAACTGACTGCTTTGGATATCTCAGTTTTAAGAAATATCACTTTAAAAAGTATAAATCATTTCAGAATTTGCCTCTGCAATCTGGAGCCCAGGATGGAATTTATAATGTTCCAACTTACAGCCTGCTGGACTATTAGCATTAATTGCTTCCTGAGAATACTACAAACCAAGCATATTAAGATTTCTTTTCTCCTTAGTACAACCCTAACATCATCATTATGGAAAGTTGATATAAATTTTGTTGTTCTAGAGTCAGAATTGTAAGACACTTGAATTTGAACGAGTGTATTGCAAGCAATGTTCAGACTTCTAAACATCTTTAATATTCCATGCATGTACAAATAACTTTCCCCTTTCTTTTTCCTGGTACTACGAAGCCTAAAACCAATATGTAAGATAAAAATTGTCATAGAACTCTTCCACACCAATGTTAACTTTACAGAACTGTGAGGATGTGCTTAAATTTTCATCTAAAGTTGTTGCATAAACCAGAATCAAAACATTATCACCCAAGTAAAATATCTTTCCTATTACATTGCACAGATATGGCTGAGAAGATAGGAAGAAAATGTCATTGTTTTGTGCAAAATAAAAGCAATGGCTATTGTAGTGCTGTGGCATTTTATATAGATCAGCTTCTGTTTCATTTTTCTTCCCTTAAATATCCATGTTTCCATCCATATGGGAGATGAGGTGGAACTTGGTGTCCTAAAACTGACATTCCCTTTAGTAGGGAAATCACTTTTTTTTCCATCTAGACTCTCAGCAAGAAATGACTGAAAGCTCAGTCATTCAAATGAAAGCTCAGTCATTCAAATGCACCATGTAGGGTCTGAAATTCAGTGCTGATGATAACAAAGGTAATTAATAGTACTACTGAAATTATTACAATGTCAGATTTTTACAAACTCATTTGTGACTTTAATAAACTTGAAGGTATTACAGGCACTTCTATGTACATGTGTGGCTTAAGAATAAAGCTGCTGATTATTTGATTCTTTACTAAATGAAGATCTGGTCTAATTAAAGAAACTTCTAAGAATTTCTGCTTCCCTTTAAGAAGAATTCAGGACAAAAACCTGGGGTTTGCCCCCAAAATCTACACTTAGTATTTCCATACCCAAACACATCCTCTGGAACTTCAGAGCTGCTATATTGTTTTTCTATTCAGTGTGCCATAATTCACGTGATGTTAGGAGACAATGAAAATGTTACTAACCATGACTGAGACGTTGTTTTGCCGGTTTGGCAGGGGTTTTAGTTGTGCACTGTTGTATATCTGCTCTAGATGGTACAGTTAAGGAAGTTAATGAATTGATAATTGCATTTCTGGAAGCTAACTGCGTGTTAGGTGTGGGAAGAACCATCCTGGGAAGACGGAGCAGTAGCAGGTAATGCTTAATGCAGCCACTTCCCCAAACCCGTCTCGATCAATTGTATCTTCAATTCCCTGCAATGTCCAGCACAGCTGGTATTGAACATTGCAGGAGGCAATCCAAGCAGAAATATTTCAGCATGTCATTAGGAAGGGATGGGTCCTCAGCAGGCGTCTGCTTTCTCCTGGTCTGCACTCTCAGGGTTTACGTCCCAAGCCTGGTGATCATATTTGGTTTATATCATTGCTGAGTGCTCAGGAGGCAGAGGCAGCTGGGTGTTTCCCAAAAGTAGTCGCTTGCTCTGTTTTAGAAACTTTCAAAATTTTATTAACTCTCCTAAAATTAAAACAAATCTACTGGAGCAGGTCTCTGGAGGTGTCTTAATTCAGCCCTCTAAATTGTGAGAACTCCATTTTGTTGTGTTAAATTTGTTGGATAGGTTAAGGGTACAGATTGACTGGTCAGTCTATCTACCTATCAATTTATCCTATCAATCTAAATTCCCTACTGACTGGACTGAAGTGGACGTAAACAAGTGCTCTGTTGCAGTGAGAATAGATATTTCTAATAATCTGCAATATTTTGTTGCCAGCTGAAGCTCCAATTGTCGCATATTCCCCGTGGAGTATGTTTGCATTTTCCAAACATTTGTATAGTATCCAAATTTATTTTGTATTCTGAGATTTGCCCAACATCATTATTTATTGTTAGCAGTTTATGAACAAAATCTTTTATTTCCATATAAAAAAGAGAACAGCACTTTTTGAGAAGCAAAGTATTGTATGGGGAAAAGAGGAGCCTTTGATTTGTTTTTTTTTAGCATTGTTAGGTAACCATCTGTAAATAAACTAAGTCAAACTTGTGAACATGGATTGAGAACAGAGTGCTCTTAATCCAGTTGTAAAAAGGCTTTAGCTAATAATACTTTGACATTATTTTAACAGGGGAATTTAGAGTGAGTCCCTTCTAGCTTTGGGATTGATTGAAATAGTTTCCCCTGAAGCGTAAAGTATGTCTCAAGCCACTCTAGAAGTAAGGAGTTCTGAATTCTGAACATAAAATATTCTTTATCAAAACAAAAATCAGTGGCAAATCTGTGGTACTTTTCCAGCTTTTACTTCTGTTACAGTTGTATTACGTTTTTTGCCTTGCAAAGAGTTTTTTTCTGTTAAAAAAAAAAAAAGAAAAGAAATAATAAAATCACAAACATCTGCACTGATTCAGCTGACAGTGGCATAAAACTTCTGAAGTCAGTCATTGATTGTCAATTGCAGTGTTATTTCAATCCAAAATAGCAATCATTTTTATTTAGTAGTTTCTTTGAATGAGCACACAAAACAGCAACTTGGTAGGCCCTACACCACACTCCCTCCAAAACTCTTTGAGGAAAACTAGGGCAAATTTTGGTCTTTCTTTAACTTACATTAAAAAAGGTCCATAGTTCCTGCAAAGACAAGACCAATTTATATCATAATCAAAAGCTTTGATTTCTATTACTTTAGCATTTCATCTCTACTGTAATAAATAGATATATGCAAAAGGATACCCACCAGTTCAAAAATGTGTTGCTTGCCTACAAAATATCAAGGAAGGGTCTGTCAAAGTGCTAGTTAATAAAACTTCTGAAATTCTAGGTTGTTGCTACAAATGCAGAGTGAGGGCATGATGGGTTACTAAGTGGGAACAAACAGGGTATATCTAATGGCATAACCCTCGAGGCAGAACAAGACCTTTGAAAGGAAATTGCTCTCATGAAAGAGTCGTCCTTGCTTTTAGTTAATTCCTAAAGTACCACAATTATGTAATGTAACCTGGCTCACAGCAGGCAGCCTGCACTGCAGGAAAGCAGGAGATCCGTAGCTCTGGGGCTGCACACCTTCAGTGAGAGCTGGGCTCAGACACAGCACACAGGCTCTGGAGTCTTGTGGGAATTCAACATGGGAAGAGGAAGTGGCTTCTCAATTATATCACCTGTGTGGCAGAAATGCTCTGTGGCACCCAGATTTGCAGAAAAGCTGTGAGTGAATCAGGTCAGACACAATTACTGGAAAAGAGGAGCTTATCAGATCCAGCCTCAGTGAGCTGGGCTTCCCATCCTGAGCTGACTTCCTATCTGAAATCATTTTTCCTATGGCTTCCTTTGGTTTGTGGTTTTTTCCCTCTTTGCTGTTTCAGCAAGTGTCCCAGTTCCCCTGCCTGGGCATGAGACACGCCTGTGCCACAGCTTCAGCCCTAGTCCTTTGCAATCTGTGTCACTCACTCCTAACACCTGAAGCACGGCCATTTCAACCACCTAAATGCTGGTCAATTTTATTCTCCCACTTCATGGGATTATTTGGACTTTTTCCATCCCAGAAAGCATACTGAATTGCTGGGATCACTGATCACTAACAAAGGAATGGGCCAGCATCTTGTAACATACTTAAAATTGAGCTTGCACAGAAGGCAAAAATAACTTACAAAAAAAAAAATCCAAAAAGATAATTTAAATGTAAAAAAAAAAATTAAAAAAAAATAAAAAGGTAAATTAAATGTGACAATCCTAGTAAAAGGGGTAATAATCCCTGCTCAGTGCATTGATGCAGCCAGTCTGGTCAGAATCAGGCTGCTCCACTAGGCATGGCTGAGTCATGGGTGAGGCAGCAATGTATCACACAGTCCATAATAAATCCATTAACACAGAGGGCTTGGAGGAGGAATGTATTGGGTTACTCACAGGAAGGGAGAGAACTCCAGTTACCCATTTCACCTCAGAGATGGAGCTGGAGAACCTGACCAGGTGAAAACTGTTCCAGTAATTGGGCTCCAGCCCACCATGGGAATGCCTTTTACACTCCTGCATATGGGACAAGTGGCAGCATTTTCAAAAACTTGGAAATCTTTCACAAAGCCTTGAAAAAAAACAAGTCACTGTGGCAATATCAGAGTTAGCCCTTGCAGAGCTTATTCCAAGCAATATTCATTCAGGACAGGAGAGAGCTAAGTCTATTAGGAGACTGTTAGTGATTTATTTGCTTTTTTTACAGAGTCATGTAGTGGGGAAAGGCAACTAATCTTGTTGGACTCCATTAAGAAAGTCTCTTCAGGCTTCAGACAGCCTTGCATCCCCACCTGGCCTTCGCAAGCAACATGCCTGGAAATTTCTTGTAATGTCCCAGGCCTATTTGCATAAACATGGAAGCAGACTTGCATTAATAATCACTGTATTAAGGGCCTAAAAAATCCTGATCACATCATTAGACATACTCCCTGGACATTTTTTGTACATCATAAATATCTCCTCATCACCTCCTTTATTTCTGTCACATCCATGACAGTTTTAATAACAGTTTTATAGTACAGCTGAAGTCAGAGTGAGAAGACTTTTTTTAATTGATTCTATTTTATTTTTTTGCAAGAAAAGAAGGAATAGTTTTAAAAGTATCTAATAGTATCTGACTTACAGAAATATTACACTTAAACCTTCAGGGTTTAAGATACATAAAGGAAACTGGGAAGATCATAGGCAGGATTTGCATAGGAGAGGTAGGGAAGTCTGGATTCATTTTTTCATCTATTTAAGGAGAACTAGAATGACATTTCTGCACTTCTCACAACCCAGGATTACAGTTGAAAGTATTTTATATATCCAAAAATTTGCACCACCAAACTAGTAAGTAGAAGTAATCAAGCTGCAGGCCAAGTGAGCCCCCTGCACAAGGGGAGGTTTGTCTTGTGAGAGTTAGGGGTTTCTGAGCTTGCTTTTCTTTTTCCAGCCCAGAGAAAGACAGGTTTAAATTGTGAAAACACACTGGGAGATTTTCAAGGCCAGGATGGCTGCAAGCCAACAAGTACATTTCTCCCTCATGAAAGATAACAGTGGGGCTCCTTGGCTGGCTGAGGTGCTCTAAGAGGAAGGAGTTCACTTGGAAGCAAAAGCTGATTTCTGTCACACTCTCATGACACCACTGAGGCCCCGTGAGCCCCCCTCACCAGGGCATGAAGGTGGGTGACTCTGCTCTGGTACAGGGGTGGGGTCCCAGCCAGGCTAAGGGACCCTATTGACCTTCCCCAGTCATAAAAAGCTGATAAGGACTGTTATCAACTAGATGCCAGTAAGAAATCAACATTCACTAGTAGCTATGGTGCACTGGATTAAAAATTACATCAGTTTTCTATTTGCAGCTTTCAGTCAGATACTACTTTACTTTTTATTCCAGCAACTTCTCAGTGAAATTCAGAAATTCCAACAGTGTTTGGGATCCAGCAGTGCATAAGCAGCCTCACAGGACCTCACTTCCCCTTAAAGTCTGCATGAACAAAAAAAAAATGAGTTTGGCAGCATTCAAGCAATACATTCATGAAATCCTTTGAAATGGGAATTCCAGCATAATTCAGCATGATTGTAAATGCTGTAAAATGTGTAAGCCTAAATGGCAAAGGGAATTGTATACTGTAGTTAGTGATAAATGTTCCATGCAGTATACTGGGTTTAGCTGCCCCACTTACCCAATGCTCAGTGGAATTAAGTAGTTAAATTTATGTGCATAGTACTGGAATTGTAATGCTGAGTGTCAACCTCAGACCTGTTTTTCTCCTAAAGCATAATAAAAATACCAGTGGAAAAACTGTCCCAAGCCTCAGTCTGGTAAAAGGACTGCAAGTCAAGCAGAAAATGTAAAACATCTCTGGTTTTTCTGACCAACCTGTCACAGCCCAATCTGTTGTGACAGTGCAGGAGGCACAGTCTGAGAGCACCTTGGGAAAGGGGTCAGGGTTTAGGTTCTTCTCTTTTTGACAGAGGTGGAAGTCTCAGCACACAGTGCCTGCCTGCCTGTGCTAACAAGGTGGCTTTTTAGCAAGCAATCAAAGGCAGAGGTGGGACACCGTGGGTTTTCCATCTCCTGGGAGGTCCCAAGTTGGCCACTGTCCTTCTTTGTGGTCTGGCAGCTTTCTTGATTTCCCATGAAAGCTCTGAAAGTTCTTGTTTGTCCTTAGTGTGAAAAGGACGGCACTAACTGTAGAGATCAGCTCCCCCTCAGCTCAGTGTATATTTCTGAATCCATGGAGTAGCTCATTACAAGCACTGGTGGCAAAGAGAGAGTAAAGAAGGCTGTGTCACTGCCCTTTCTGCGGGCAGGGCAGTGGGAATTGGCCTCACCCATCCAGCCAGAGCACAGGGACTTGCTGCACCTGAGTGGGCCTTGGAAGAGAAGAGGGAACGGGCTGCACCTGTGTGTGGGTAAGAGTGGGGCCATCTCAGCTGTTCCCAAGCTCTGGTGATGAGGGAGGCTGGGCTGGGGGCACCTTCCACTTCCACAACACTGCTCAGCTCAGAGAGGTGCTAGCTCAGGGAGAAGGAGTTACACACAAAGCTGGAGCCAGCCTTTGTGGAGCTACATCCCCCAGGCAGAGGCTGTGAGGGTGAGTCACTGCTTACGGAATTACTTGTCTTTTTCTGTAATGTATATTAGATCAAGAGACTCTGACACTCCTGAGTCAGGGACTTAAGGAGATGAAAGATTGGAAAATGCAAAGATGAAGTGAGTTGTTCTGGCTGTTTTAGGGTTTCTGGAACATGAGGTGTTGAGAAGGTAGAATTGCTGATTATGAAAGAAGGGCACGTACACTACAGTGTTTGAGAGGGTTGGTCTTCTTAAGACGTACCCAATTTCTCTGCCTCTGTGTTTGAATAGTGAATTTTCTGACTGTACTTGAACAAGTCTAGTTCTCTGTAAAGCCTGACCAAATAAATATGTGCATCGTGTATCTTAGAGTATATCTGGGGTGCTAATAATTGTTACTGTATGCAGGGCCAGTAATGCCATGTAAAACCTGTTTATTTGGCACCACCCATTGCCCTAAGTTTGCTCCTGTACCCGAGGAACTTGCCTGAGCTTCAAGTTAATGCCTTACAAGTCTAGTTCAATAGGAACAGACCTTGGTTATCTTGGGAACAGAATTGTAAAAAATGGCACTTGTGTACTGAGTGTTGTAAGACTTCATACAAAATACGGGGACAGGGAGATACTTGCATTGCTTAACTGAAGCTTTCTGTAGTGGAGTCTCCTGAGTGGGTTTGGGTGGGCCCTGGGGATGCCTGTAGCCTCTGGCAAGGAGCCTGAGAGATGCCAACATCAAAATGGAGAACATGTTTCCCTTTCCCTGCTGACTCTCTTTCTTCAGTTTTCTCAGAAACAATGTCTTCTTAGATCTGCTATTGCTGCATTCTGCACTTCGCTTTTACTTCTGCAGCTGGGTCAGAGGGATCTCCTTTTTTCTTTGTTTTCTTTCCTTTTTTTTTTTGTTAAAAAAACCTCTCGTAGTATCTTGAAATTATTGACAAATGTTTTTGTCCTTTGACTAGGGTGGTCCCAGGCTGCCTTTATTTTGCATCCTTAGCTCATACATGTGATGCAGAGTGTTTAACTTTGTATTCTTTCTTAGCCTGAAACTGAAGTTTGTGTTGAAGTGCTTGAAAAGCACAAACCACTATTTTTCTGTTTGATAAGCTAAATGAGGACTTGAATCAAAGTGTGTATCAAGAGCTACTGGTGCAAGTAGTCCCTGAATTTCTCTGGAAGTACATTAAATCCTTTTTCTACTATCTCAGGAGATAAATAGGTTTGAAATGGAAGAAGTATTAGTATTTTAATGTGGGTTTTTTCCCTCCAGAGTTGGAGAAGTTGTTGAAACTTTAAGTCCACTGAAAAGATTCCCTAGTACTTAAAACTGAGGATACTTATTTTTGGATTTTGAATCCTTGATTGAAACAGAAATACTTTGCTTTGATTTTACATGGTCTTTATCTCCATCCTGAGGAAAAAAAAAATTAATTGTATGTCTGTGTTAAGTCATTCAATTATGCAAGTTTATTGCAAGGGTTTGAGTTCCCGATTTTAAATGTGAGATTGCTGGTGCTTTGAGACCAAACTGAGAACAGGGGACATTCTGAATAAAATATGAAATGTTTTGTGCTGCTAGAGGCCAAATACTTAAACTTTGAGATAGCATGAGAACTTATGTGATAGTAAATGTGCCATAATTAACAAGAAAAAACCTAAATGGCTTGAAAAAAGAGGGGGCAGGTATAACTGTAGCAATATTAGGGGTAGGAACAGGGTCTGTCATGTATAGGAGCAGAGTGAATGATTCTGAGAGGCATCAGAAGAACAAAGCATCTCCTGAAAGGCAGAGTTTTTCTCATTCCTTCTCACTACCCCTAGTTTTTTCTTCTTGCTAAGTTTCTGCAGGGAGGTTTCAGAGTAGCTGTGCATGCTTGAAAAGATTAGAAAAAGTGAGGCAAATTCTGCACTGCCATGCACCTCCACTGACATCAAAGTGATGACATACTTTGTGTCTCTCCTGCTCCAAGCTTCTTTAAAAAACCCCAAACAAACAAAAACTCCAGAAAGTGAAGAAACATGTTCGTGACTTAAACATTGATACAATTGATGCCAGAGGGAGAAGGCAGACTTTATTCGCAGGAAAAGCAAAAGAAAAGATTAATTGAAAAGACACCAATGGTCTCCTTTGCACTGACCTATCTGAAGCTGGTTCTGGCCTACCAGACCAGGTGTTGGCTGCAGTCTCCCAGCTGCAGCTCTTGTCCTGCATAGTCCTGCACCACCTTCCTACAGCCTCTACTCGAGCCCTTTGCATGGGGGAGGTCCTTATGCAGCAAAGCTTCTGGGGCCCTTTAGCAAATGCACCACTCTCACTGCAGTTTCTCAGTTCAAGTCGAGCCTCTGGGGTTATCCTGGTGCACTTGGGTCACAGAAACTAATGGAGTTCGAACAGGAAGTGCAGCCTCTCGTCAAAATGAAAATATTTTAGTGAACAAACTTCTTTTGCATTTCATATTTGATATTATTTCTGAATACTAGGAATGTGGGTGGGTACTTTTACAGCAACTATCTCAAGGAAAGTAAATATGTAAGTTAAAGACCATATGCCATTGAGTTTTTCTGCCCTATCCCCCCCAATATTATGGAGATGGATACCTAACTGACTGTTCTGGTTTGACCATACCCAAAATAATTTTCCAAAGCATGGTTATGGGGGTTTTTGGGGGGTTTTGCCTTAAATACAAATTCCTGGTGACAGGAATACCTGCATACTATTTTAGGCAATGGCATTAGATGCAGCAGTGACAAGTTAGCAAGCATGTAATATCCTAAGACAAATAGATTTGTATGTTCTCCTTCAGACTGGATGATTGTGTTGCACTCTCTAAAGACACTTTAGATCAGTAAGAATGTCTCCTCAGGGAATCACAGTGAT
This sequence comes from Pseudorectes ferrugineus, assembly GCA_008033365.1. Classification (NCBI taxonomy): domain Eukaryota; kingdom Metazoa; phylum Chordata; class Aves; order Passeriformes; genus Pseudorectes; species Pseudorectes ferrugineus. Next base: position 64,619 of record QWTY01002587.1, read on the forward strand.
AACTACTTTTGACAAGTAGTAATAACAGAAGTTTAGTCCAACCATGGAATGAAAGGCTCATGCTGAAGCTGGGATTACTGCTAGTGGACTGCAGGGGCACTGTAATTGCACATTGCTTGCTTTAGTGATGGCATGTCTGCCTTCACTCCATCTGTACTTGTGAATTCAGAATTGCCTGTTCCATCATATCAAGCAAAAAGCCTAGTATTGATTTGAAGGGATCGATGGTAAGAAGCATTGTTTTAACTTACTAGTAGGCAAGATCAATTCCTTCCACAGAAAACCCCTGTATTTTATGCTGCAGTCCCAAATACAGGGGAAATTCCCAAATTCCGTGTGACTTTATTGATTAACATCACTCTTGGCTAATTAGACACAGCTTACCAATCCTTTCGATAGCTCAATTAGGTGACAAGCTCCCCAGGTATGTGTATCATGATACTTCTGAGGGAACATTTGCAGTGATCATGACTCTTCCTTAGTTCATCCTCACTGTTGTTACTTTACTGAGCCATCAAAGGCTGTCGTTATTGCACATTGACACAGTGCTGCAGAATGGTTGATAAATCTATATTCAAGTTGTGTTTAAAATCAATATTATAGCAGTTACCATGCCAAATCAATATTTGCCAAGTTGCCAGCTCCTGCTGCCTGGTGCACTGCAATAATTCCTCTTCTCCCCTGGAACATGGGGACCTAATCCAACACTCACTGAAATCAAGACAGATTCTCATTGACCTCAGGCTTTGGATCAACCCGTGCTTGCTTTTATTTACTCCTGTTTGTCATAGGATTGTACAAGAGCTCCCTCACAACAGAAATCCTGTTCACCTGATTTCTCCATCTGATTATAATGATCACATTATGAGCTCTGCAGTTACCAACAGGCACCACCAAGGTGTTACCTTGCCACTGCTGGATTGTTGGGCTGGTTTGGTTCTGTTGTACAGACAGTGCCTGCTTGATGCAGATAAAAAGCATTTGCTTGAAAATAATCCATAAATTTTGATGATGCAGCAGTTCAGAAACAACACATTTGAGACAGATCAAGTAAGACTAATTATCAAAATAGACTTGTGTAATCATCTATGCTTCCATGTTTTAATTGAACAGTGGGATATTTCTTTTGAAAAAGTGTGTTAATTGGGGTCTGCTCATGGGAAGGAGTGACTAATTGAACTGGCATGAGCCTGATAGCAGCTTTTTTCATTAAAATGTTAACTTTTAAAATCAGTGTTACATTGCAAATATTGCCTTTCTTTCAGTTGGACTAGTCTATCTGGCACATGCCAGCTCAATTAGCAGCTTGCTTTCATGAGCAGACCCCAATTAACACAGACTTCTCTTAAAGAAGTATTCCACAATTTAAATTAGCACATTTGCATTAGAAGTAATTATACTGGTGTTGGTTGTTAGTTGTTCCTAATTTTTGTGATAATTAAATATGCTTTAATGGAAAATGACATTTGTTGATTAATTACTGAAGTTGTAATGGATGTTTTTAGAAAATATTCAAATATGGAAAAGAGAAACTAAGCTAAGACCAAAATATATAAATGGATATCAGAGGTGGAATTTGTCATTGCTTATATATAATTTCAACGTAAATGGCACCACTCTCTAGTTATAACTACACTGAATTTAACTTGTTTTTTAATGAATTGTTTCTGCATATTTGGCCTGAGTATGTGTGACCTTTGAATGCAGGACCACGTGAGGTAGCAACCAATTAGGACACTTTAGCTCTAAGACACGTGAGCCCATTATGTTTCCTGAGTGGAAATATCTGCAGAGGGATCATAGAGATGTGATGATGGAGGGCTAATGCAGAACTTCATATTCAGAGCAAGAACAGGAAAGCAATGACCTGGAACTAACAAAAGCCTCTAAGCTCAGTGCTCCTGCTCTGGAAGGAGACTGTTCTCAGGGGACTCCTCGGGGGACTGTTGAAAGGGCCTTCAAGCTCTCTGTTCAAATACTTCTTAAATATCTGCTTAATCTGTAGTATGGACTCTGTGCTGCCATTGGTTTACTTCATGTCAAATCTGAAGTCATTCTTAAAATTTTGATCTGTGTGAGCAATATTGCCACTGCATAAGAGAGCTTTTTTTTTTTTTTCTTTAGAGTTAGAAATATTTCAGGTGGAAATGGCTGTGTTACCATAATTTATATAAACTGTACAAAAGGTATTTTACAGTTTGCATTTAACCTTGGAAGGGATCATTAATTTTAAACCAGTACCTGTATGATGAGATTCGTTAAATCTTTTTATGTCTATGTAACTTTTCTTTAAGGCAGAACTTGTGGTTAGCTAGAGCGTTCCTGCCTGAAAGGTATCCAGTCTTCAAGCTCTATTATCTACCATTTTGCTTAAGAGTGTGTTGTGATGATTAATTGCTCTCATTGATAGAAAAGTGTCATCTTATTCACCTGGACTTTATATGAGTTGAGTTTTTGGCTTCTAAACCTTGCTAATCTTTATTTTTTTTAAATGCACATCCTCTCAAGCTATAACAAAAGAACAACAAAAAATCCCAACCTACAGACAAAAACACTAAAACCAATGAAACCACCCAACACCCCCCAACAACTTTGCTTTTCATAACTGGGGTTTTTTCCCTTTTGTAGAGGTGATACACTCTCAGTGTTTGAAAAATGTAGTCAGTGTTGTCCTGGTGTCCCTCTGCTCAGCTAACAAGGATGTCTAAAGTATACAGAAGATAAACATTGTCCTTCAGAGAGCTGCTGTAGTTTGACATCTTCAACCACTGAGGTGTTCTTACACTGAGTGTATTTATGCAGTGTAGTCATAGTCCTGTACAAATCAGCCCTCTCCTAAAAACACCATTCTCCAGGGTTCCCATATATCTGATATTTGGGTTGGGGTTTTTTTGTTTTTTATTCTTTATGCTATTATAATTGGCATACATAAACCATAAGATTTGCCAAAAATAAAAAAAAAAGGGGGGAAGATTTTGGGGGGAAGATTTTGTGGGAGCCAACACGATCAGGTTATGCTTAAGAGCGGGTTTGTTTTTCTTACGTCTCCTCTATGTAATGGATGTGAAAAACAAGAGAATGCTTTTTCCAAGTGAAACGTCTGTTAGGAGCAGGCATCTGTGCCATGTATTACAACATCTGACAGGAAGCCTCGCTTCAGAAATAGTGCAGTCCTGTGGAGGCTTGTCCAGCGTGTGTATCATCCAAGGTCACTGTGATTCCACCTGCATGGCAAAGCACACGGACTGGGAGCTGCCTGGCGCTGAGCCTTCAGAGGGAGGCTGGAGGGTCACAGGAGAGCTGTGGGGCTTGTAGAAAGCAGGATAACATCTCGCTTGGAACGACAGAAAAAAAAAGACTAGCACAGGGTAAATATACATAACAGCAGTGGAGAAATTAAAAGCCAAATAAAAAGTCCCTTCCCAAAGAATATCAGCCTGCTCTTGAAATAGAAAGAAATAGCTCTATGCTATTTCAGGAAGAATCATGAAACTGGAACAGTGTATTCAAGGGGATGAATCCCTTTTGGAGCAGGTTGTCTGGAGAATCTGTGGATGCCCCATCCTTGTTGGTACTCGAGGTCAGGTTGGATGGGCTTTAAGTAACCTTGTGCAGTGGAAAGTGATGGAGAGCTACAGAGCCACAGGCATGTCTTAGTCAAATTATTAGCCATGAAATGGTAGTAGGGATATCATTAATCCTGGGCCAAAAGTGGGTTAAGTCTTTTAGAGACAACAAATAACCTGCAAAGTCCATGCTTAAAGGCTCTGTGGGGTTGAGCCCAGGTGAGCATTTAAAATGAAGTGACCTCTTTAGGTGTATGGGAGAAGCAGGAATTACGTGTGGTAGGAGGCCTGTTTTGAAGAGTGCTTTTTCTTTTGAGGAAGTACCCAGACATTTCTGTGACTGTAGGCTCACCTGCTGTTCAGGACAGACTTGCTCCTGTGTTTACTCAGCCAGCAGCTGAGTGTGCTTGGGGGGGTAGAGTTAGAGAGCTCATTTTTGTGCCATCATGGGTAAGAACAGAGTACACATAGAAAAAGAGGAAAAATGATAGTTAAAAACAGTGTTCCTGAAGGAAGTGGCTGTGTGTGTTGTCAGGAGGAGGTTCCTGCTCTCAGCAAAGTGATAAAGTGTGCCACTGCAGGGGAAATGGTGCTGATCACAGAGCTCTGTGCTCCTGGGACACACTGGCAGAAGTTTTGTGTAGTGTTACCCCATTTTCTTAAATTCCCTGGTTGCATTTCCCATGTGTGCTTTGTGCTGCCTATTAACAACAGATACAATCTTGCACTTTAAGAAATGGCAAAATTAAAACTTCCACCCTGCCTTCTGTTTCTCTAGGAACAATTCTCAAGGTTTTCAAGTGTAATTATTATCCTATTTTTTTAAGTATAGCTTATTCTACTGAAAAATAAGTATACTACCACCCTAAGCAAAGCAAAAAGATTTAAGCTGAGTTGGAAATATGAGAGTTTTATATATGATTATGTGTACTGGCAAGAAGCTCTGCTGTTACAGTGCTGAAGGTGAGTTTCTGACTGAAAACAGACCAGACATGATCTACTACTCTGTAGCAGGCTTTAACAAGGACACAGCTTGTATGATTGATGAGATCTTTTCCCACCCGTAGTATCTGGGATTCTATGAAAATAATTCCTTTGTTCAATTAGATGATAAACTAAGAAATAAATGTGAATTCCATCTTTTTAAGACCATAAGCAGAGAAAAGTAAGAACGGTTATGGCATTAGCAAAGACCTGAATTATGTTTTGCTCTGGTATTAAATATTTTAATCTCTCAGCTAAATTGGTTGATTAAGATTCACTTCCTATCAGAGTCATTCAAAAGTTTTACTGAGGAAGAAAAAGTAAAACTAAAAAATGGAAGCTTGGTGCTTTTAAAGATTTTCTGTGGAAGGCAAAGAATGTTGCAACATGGCTTTTTCAACTCTATAAAAACTCTGCTGCTGTTTGGACATATCTAAACTACAAGAAAGCTGAAGGTGGCGAAGAGTCCTTCCAAAAAGCCTGGAATTTTTTTTTTTTGTCTCTGATTAATAGGTACTGTTAGAGTCTTTGGTAACCTTAAGGCACCTGGAGAGCAGGAAAAAGGTGAAATGTGTAACCACATCCTCAGAGACAAGGCCTAATACCCTCCTGTGATCTTGTTCAAAGGACATTGCCATATGTTTGTTTTCCAGTTTAAATTGCATCTCCCCCCAGAACATGACTGTAATCCCCCAAGGTCACAATGGTGTAAGAAATCTACCCCTAGTAGGGAGCAATATTTGTCCTAATAATATCAACAGTTGCCATCTAACATTTAACCATGTAATAAGGGCAAAAATAGGCTCTTTTGCCATCCACAGGCAAGAAGTGCCGTGTTTCCCTCGGACAATCCATTAGATAGCCAGAATGCTCACAGCTGGAAGCCTTTGTGAGATGGCATTTGATATCATCATTGTTAGCCTTCACATAATGCAATATTTATTACAGTAAGGGAAGAAGGGAGTATTTTTAGCTGCATCTTGAGTAACTTATCTCCATGGCAACCCTTTACTTGCCTGCCCTGTTGCTGCTATATAGAATGTTGTCACATTAATAATAAATGGAACACATCTAACACATTTGGCTGCCGATTGGCTTCCAGCCACATATTTCTCTTGTTCTAGTTGAAGGGTTTGCGAAGCTTAGGGGTCCATAAGCAAATTTCATTCATTTTGTTTCTTGGAGAAAATTGCCTTGGATTACGTTAAAGCACTCAGGAGGTTTCATCAATGTATGCATTGTGTTTGTTGGGTTGGATTTTTTTTGTTTGCTTTTGTTTCTAGTTCCACTTTAAAATGCCAAGGAAATCCGTGAATAAATACAATTAGAAAAGCTAGAAACCCAGCAGCTGTGGAGTAATTTTATTTGACTTACATTTGTACGGATAAGAAAATGACATTTTAAAAAATTGCTTATGAGGAACCCCTGTGACATGTTTTTGAAGAACAATGCCTCCGTTTCATGGAAACTTAAAACGAGCGGGTCTCCAAGTGAGATTCTAGAATTGCTGATCACTTCCACGGGCATACAAAAAAAGCAGTTGCAAGCACTCAGCCCTCATTTTGTTGTCTAAATATATCAACTGCAATTTTGGAAAATGCTTGTTAGAATGGTGAAAAAATAGAGGAGAGAACATTAGATTTCAGTTTATATCGGCCATGTTTTTTTTCTAGAGATTATAACGTTATTGAACAATATAGTGCAACTGGCTTTGAAATTTGTATATTAACACTTAAATACTCCCTGCTTGGCCTGAGGAACCATTTGGAGCCTGTTTAAAAGGTATTACACAAATATTCATATCTGGATGACTTAGCCCCATTTCTTTTTTCCATTTTCTTCCTTGTCAACTCTTATTTCCAAATCTGCAAAAAAAGAGGAGCAAAAAATTTAGAACCACGTTATTTTTTTATTACATGAGAGTTGATCTTTCTACAGTCTACCATTAGTCTATTTAACATATCTAATGAGGCATGTGTGTGCACAGAAGTAATTCCCATAGGAATCTTTCTGAAACACCTCTTACATTTTGGTTTATATTAATAATATGTTGCCAGTGATACCTGATGGGTCAAGGATTGTGTACTTATTGCTGTATCTTCCAAATAACCTTCTTTTCAACTCTAAGACTTTAAAAAAAAAAAAAAAAAAAAAAAAAAAGCCCGTTCTTACACCAGCTTGTTTAGCTTTTCAAAACAAATACTCTGCTTTAAGTTCATAAAATAGTATTAAAAAAAGGAGAGAACATAATTTAAAAATTGTTAGGTTCTTATATGAGAATTTCAGTCACATGCATGGTGTTGTTTCCCCCAGAATTTATAAATATGAAAAAAGAACAGTTCGTGTCAGTTTTCAACTGCTACTCAGGAACTGAGTTTCTAAAAGCTTGATTCAAAATATTCAGTAGCATTCCCTGGGAACACTGTTACTGATCTCTGAGCCTTGAGTTAATCTCTACTTCATGATGCCAAACTTTGTAAAAGGTTTTTTTTATCCAGAATGTGTTTTGGTTTTTCAGAACTCTTTGAGGGCTTTTTACTGTAAAATGTTGAAAACTGGCAGCATTTCCCTCATTATTTGTTTCTAAACAGCCCTAGTTTCCTCAAGGAAAGTAACTGGTAACACTTTCTTATAATGATATTAAACAGGCCTGAAACTCAAAGTCAGTAAATAATCTTTCATTGCTGCTATTTTTTATGTGGCCAGTCCTGCTTTTAACAGTAATAGCTAATTCAGGCTGAGTTGTATTGAGCTGGTGGCTTCCTGGCAGTGCTGCCTGCCAAGGTGAGAGAAACACGTTGTGCTGTGCAGGACCCACTGCTTCTCAATTGTGTGTGGGCCCTGTTTAATACAGAGCCCCACTCCCGGGGTGTCAGACATTCCTGCTTGTTTATCTTGAACTGGAACTCACTTGACATCTGTTGGAAGGCCAAGAAGAAATGCATGAACATGGGAAAGGATGATCTCCTCCCTGCTGTAGTAGGTCACTTTACAGGCTAGGTGTGCTTCTGGACTCCAAATGAGAGACTTTGGGCCAGGCACTGTGGTGGGTGAGAGACAGGCAAAAATCTTGCAGGATGCTCATCCCTGCTGAGCAGCTGGAATCCAGACTTCTGGGTTGCTACATTTAGCATAGCAGAAAGATATGTCATTAATTAAGGAAATCTTCCAAAGTGCAATGAAGGTGAAACTTACATATGTAATTGCTATTAAGGTGATTATGCTTTAATTCATGGCTCATCTCTGCTTGAGACAAATCTACAGTTGAAAAAAAAGTTTCTATAATTAATCTATAAGGGATAGATTTCAAAATGAACCATGATTCTCTCATCTAGCACTTATAAAAGAAAAAATATTAATTACAACAGCTGTACTTAAGGTTTGTATTTGTGATAGTTATTGGAAAGCACAAGAATTTTAAGGAAAGCAGCCTGTTGCTGAGGACTCATCTTGTAAGAGATTTGCACCTGACTTCAGTGAAGTAGGAGGGCAGTCTGACCTCAGTGAGCAATTCTTGATGCATGCTGCATTTCCATCTCACTTTCTCTCAGCTTGCACAGGCACACATTCTTGATATGTGGTTTGAAGCTGATTGCAGTGGCTGGCTATATTGTGGAGTTCACTGTTTGCCTGCATTGAATGAAGGAAAAAATTATGTATCTTACTATGACTGTTTTATGGAATATTTCATATTCAACTCTATCCTTTCTGAGAATTCTAGATGTTGAAAGAGCTTGGAGCATAGCTGTTCCTTCCAACTGTGATGCTATATACTGCCCTCATTTTACTTGCTGCTTCTTTGCTTTTGTTATTTCCTCTCCAAAATGCGACAGCTAAAAATGCTGACTGAAAGTCAGAACCCCAACCTAAGCACAGGAGCTATAAAACTGAAATTACTTGGTCCTTTGTGCCCAGCAAGTCCTCTGTTGTCTGTGTAATACTGCAGGTTTGGAGAAATCATGTCAGAGATCGTCCCTGTGACGTTCCTAGAGCTGGGAACACAGTCCTATAGAGCAAGCCAAACCCTGATGACCACCCTGGGGTTTCCAGGCTTTGATTGTCCCTTACTGGCTCAGGTCAGAATGAGCAATATCTTTATTTTAACACAATATCACTAAATATGTTTTTCTACCGGCTCAAGCGCACAATTTTTACTCTTTTTAATTTTACTTATAGAGCTACTTTTGATCAGAAATCTAATGAACTACTTAAGCTCATTAGGAAGGAAGGGACAGCTCTGCCTCAGAAATAGTCATTCATTTGAAAAGTTGGGGAGGGTTCCAAGCCTGCTTTTGTGATCTCCCATTTTCCTGTGGTGTTGTCCAGAGCAGAAACTCAATCCCAGTAGAAGCAGACAGTAAAAAACTGAACCAGTACCAGAGACATGTGCGTTCTTTGTGGTGAGATAAGCATCCTTGAGCTTTCCACAATAGGAGTTATCTTCCACCTGCTCCCTCACTGTACACCTGTCCCAGATTGGCACCACTTTTGGCTGCAGTATGGTTGATTCTCAGTTTTGAAGCCAGATTTTTTTCTTACAGTTATTTCCCTGGCACGTAATAAAAACTGTTTCCTGTACTCAGCAAAATACAGCTAAATAAAGTGTCCAGGTGTGCCGTGTCTGTCAGCCTTTCTATAGTGTAATGCTGATCTTTACTCCACATAAAAAGCTTTAACAGACTGTAGTAATAGGCCTGTGGCTACCTGCCCCTGGCAAGGAACAGATCTTCATCCTGCTCCCTCTGCATGTATTTTGGTATGTATCTGTATATATTTATGTAAATTCTACTTCATAAAAATATGTGAGTAGTGATTATGAGTTGATTCCTGGTCAAGTCATGTTTTAACAAAGAGTTTCAAATCCACATAAATATGGATTTTGAGTGTTTTATTGAATTCTAGTGTTTACTCACACACCTATACTTTTAAAAATTAGAGTGACTGATACATGCACAATAACTTTAAACACAAACATGGGACAGGTACAAATGTGTCCCCTTGACAGATGAAAAGAGGCAGATTGGAAAGTCTTAACGCAGACAATGGGTTGTGTCCTTGCGAAAGTGTAATTCTGCACTAAGCTACTTGTGCAGGGTCTGAGCTAGGAAGAGCACTTTGCTACATGATTAACTGTAAGGATGTGGTTACAGCTTTTGTGGGACTAATCACATTACTAAAATGATACTTTTGCATTTTTCTGTGATTGTCATACTCTGTTTGACTGGGAGTTTACATCTTCTCTAAGTCAAGGGTAGTTACACAGACATTGAAGGAGTGAATTGGTGTTTTCCTGCAGCGATTTAGGCAGACAGTGTGACAAAACAATGTTGTTAAGTCAGACTTCAATCTTAATTCATTCCAACCGTTTGTTTCCTCAGTTGTTGCAAGATTTTTCATTTTTCTTTGTCTGTAGAATATACAGAGACAAATGGGTACCTCATGCTTTGAGTAATCTTTAGCTACTCTAAAGAACACAGAAATGAAATAAGCTTATACTCATCTGAATGAATACTGTTTCATTTGAACATGTGCTATAACCAGTGAACTTCTTGCTAATTACCCTTTGCTTTGTCTTGAGGGTTTGACTAAGAGGAAGACCAAGCACCTGCTCAGACTTTTATTTCTTGCTTTCCAAAAGGCTCAGCTCATGAAGCTGGTGCTTCATCCTTCGATATGATTTTAAAAATCCAAGTATTTCCTAGTGCTTGCTGTTAAGTTTGATTTGCAAGAGCCTTTCAAACGGGTTCTTTTTCTGAACTTATTTCCTCATTTTGATCTTGAATTACGAGCATTTAACTTACTCCTTTTGTATGGTATATCCTATATGCTTGCTTCAAATTGTTCTAACTACTCTGAGATATTCAGAACAAAGAATTCATTGCAGGTGGGAATGTTCTCAGGGGCATCCACATATCTTCTGCAAGAAATGGAAGTGGAGGAGCTCCTCAGTAGAATCTTCTCTCTCTTAGAAACATTTAATGATGTGATGAGGTTTTCTGTGGAGCAGTGGGCATGTGCACTCTTGTCCTGTCTTTTCTAAATCTAACCAGAATTTAGGTGTCTTGCCCTTGGATCAATAGTTTAATACTTAGATATCACTGAAAGCTTGGTGAGCTCAGTTTTCTCTGTGGGCAAATCTGCTATTTCAAATCTAACCGTCCCTCCTCTGAGCCCCACATCAGTCAGCATCTGGATTCCTAAAGGGCCTGGGGCATGCTATGTGGGAAGATGGTGTTCTGACCTCTGAGGCAGGGTAACTGAGGTTCTGGGTAATAAATCCCTTGGGGTGAATTAGAGTGAAATGGCACTGAATGACTGGTGTGTATATGAGGCAGATTTATTTTAAAACAATTTAATGGCAGTGGAGAGGATGTGTGGTCACAGAGTTGCTCTGCTGGGGTGGGAGCCCATGAAACAAAGAGTTTGCCAGGTTATATATATTCAAGTTATCATGGCAATGCCTAAATCCCTCCTCAGTAGATAAGTGATTTCTAATTCACCATCATAAGTCTTATGGAAAAATTGTATTGCTGAAATTGATAAATTATTAATTACTCAAGCTTCCTGATAAGCACTATAAATTCTCAATGTGTGAATGTGTTTGTCTGGTAGGGACATGGAGAAAAGTCAGCCAGTTCTGTAACTGACTTTACCTAATCTTAGCTTGACCTGGAGTACATCAGTGAGGTCTGTATGAGCTCTCCCACCCTCCACAACAATAGTGAATAACTCTGTTCCGTGGAAGTCTTTATTGAACTTTCCTCTGCCAGTGATTTTATATGTCTGGCATGACCCCCTGCGACATCGGAGGCTACAAATTGCGTCATTGAGGATGCAGTGGTACAGAAACAATTAAAAGAACAAAGATGGACTAATTGGACAACTTAATTTACATTCTTAAAAGGCTAGAAATGAAACAATTATGGTGCGCTATCAGAGAACCTCTAAGCATAAACATTCATAGGCTATTTCCATGGTTACACTACTGTCACGTAGATGCTGGAAAAGTAAATCCCTACCTAAAGAGCACACAGGAACAGGTGTTTAATTCCTGCTTTTGCTTCATTCTTGCTTAGTACAGCTTTGTTAGGGTTGCTCTTTTATTGAATTCCACCATATCTGCTGCTTATGAATGGGAGTTTTGTGTGGCCTCAGCAGGAGATAACAGCCCCATGTCTGATACCCTCGGCCACGTACACGCTCTCAACTCCACTCTTGTCCTTTGTCACATTCCATTCTCACGTTGCAACCCTCGGGATGTTGAGTGTGGTTACAGATTTCTCCAACACACTTGAGAGGCTGTGAAAGGGAAATGCAGCTGTGGCTCATTGGTTAAGTACTCCAAGAAAGACCTTTGGCTGTTTTTCAAATGACACTGTGTAATTACAATCACATCAGTAAAAGGAGGTCAGATCTATCTTTCTGCTGTGCTTTATTATGATGGAAAGACTTTGGAATACCATTCACGTGGATTCAACACCCAGTTACTGGTTATTGATTCTGCATCTTTCCATAGCAAATCATAGCCTGATTGTTTGCACCATGGTCTCTGTTAACAGTGGAATTCATATCTCTGTTAGCATTTCTTTCACTCTTTAAATGTAAAAGAGAAGCAGAAAGTATATTCTCTCATTTCTGAATGCACACATCAAGGATTTTCTCTGTTTTTAGCACCCCAGAAGGAACAAAAGGCCCATTTGTGGTTATTAGTATTTACATGATGTTTATTGCAACTGACATGGCTAAGTTTTTCAAAAGTCTTTACTGATTTTAGAGGATGTAGCTTGGCAAAACTTAGAAATGGCTCATCTCATCAAATAGACCAAGTTTCCTAAAAAGCTTAACTTTCAAGGCATCTTATTTCTGACATTCCAAATGCAGCCAAAATACATCAAAAATGTTGATATTCTGTGTTTCCATGTGAATGTATTGTTAGTGTAGTTACAACACTCCAGTTTTCTTGAAGTATAAACTTGCATAAACTTTCCAGAAAATTCAGTGCTAAGAACTCCAAATGGTAGCGGTATTTTATTTCTTACGTGGGCTGTTTTATCATATTATTCTGGAAGTAGTTCCATGGGTGGTGGGGTAGGAGGATGTTTGAAACAGAAAAAGAGCTGAGAGTTTTCACTAATCTATTTATAGTATTCATTAATTGATTTTATTCTTGTGGTTACCCTCCCATTAAAACCCATTTGAAGGTAGAGTGCTCTTGTCTATTAAGGTACTCACTAAGGGTTTTAAATTACTTTGATAGTTTAAGAGAAAAATTACTCTGATTTCTTAGTGTGCCTTACTGTTACGAAATTTAGCACTTTTTGCTCAGTCTGTAATATTCTTTCTAGAATTGCTGAGATTCTGAACTAATTCTGAGGAGGACAAGGAGGTTAAAATCAAAATTAGTTCATGCTATCAGTCTCAAGCGGTTTTTGGCACCCTAAAGAAACCACCCATGCTAATTTTGTGTCCTGCTCAGCATGCAAGTTCATCGTTGTTATATAAAGAATGCTGAAAAAAGGCATTCATGTGGAGATGAACGAGGAGTATAAATTGTACAAAACCCAGGGATGGTTAGTGTTAGACATGTCTGTGCTCTATGTTCAAGCACACGGAAACAGAGATGGCAGGTTATGGTGCTTGCCCTGTTCTCTCAAACTACTGTGGCCCTGCTGCTGACCTGCAGCTCTGACAGCTCTGCTTGCTGGTGGATAGCCCAGCCCAGAAGATGAGCTCTCATCTCTCAGGCTGGTGACTCCAGTTAACAGCATTTTATCCCAGTGTTGCACACAATTTACCTTCAGTTCTGCTGCTTGCAACTGCTCACAACAAAACCTGTATTCCACTTTGCAGCTGAGTTTGAGTTGGAAAAGTAACTTCCATGTCCTTTAATGAAATATCTTTTTATGAAGACGTCAAGGGAGAGAAGTAGTTATGAGCACTTTTCATGATGGCATAAATTCACACATTATTCATGCTTCATTGGACTTATGCTGTGAGATCAGCATAAAGCCATCTAGAAGAATATGTACCTTTAGCACTCTGATAATACTCGACAACGAGGTAATAACACCGGTGACATTTGCGGAGCCTGACAGACTTGGGCCTCTCTGCGTTGACATTAATAGAAATGAGACATCTCTTTCTTAGGCAGTCGTGGTTCAATGACCTTTTTCTTATTTCTCAGACTTCTCTTGTTTTTGCATGCTCTTTGTGGCCATTGTAAGGAAACAGGAAAATACTTCCTTTTCCTACTCTTTTCTTCTGATTCTCTCAGAATAGTCTTCTTCTTTTAAACGGCTGTCAAAAAGGGCTTCTTCATAGACTTTTGTCATGGGCACCTTAAACAATTTGGGCTATGGAGAGTTGATTTCTCATTAGAGCCGACTGAAGAAGTATCAGTGGCATCTGGAAGCAGCAGGATTGTGATGATTATTTATCCTTGCCTTGCAAAATGGAGTGTAGGACATTGCTCTGCTCATGGAAGTCAGCGGAATTGGCCTTAGACTTCATTGCAAACTCTCCCCTTAATCGAGGAGTACTCCAACCCACTGCCAAAGGCTATTTATATTTCATTTCTCACTATAAAGGAAGGTAGAAGATTGACAGCAGTGCACTACGATTTTGTAGTAATTGATCTTTTTCAAAGCACTTTGGCTTTCTCTGAAGAACTGTCATGTGGCTCTGTACCTTGTTATTGCTATAGGTACATTTTAGTGTTGTTTTCAGAAAGTGGACATCAAGATATCACAGGTTTTAACCACAGAATTGCCTTTATTCTGCATTTATTCTGATACTAGATGTAATATTAATGGAAGTACCCTTCTGGCAGGGTAAGCCACGTTATCAGTAAATGTGTAATTGACTTCTGTACAGAGTCTGAGGGAACAAAGGGAGCTTGGAGATCAAGAGCCCTGTGCCTGGCTGCCAGAGCAGTGTGATTGTTCTGGCCGCAGCCTGTGATCCTTGCTTACGCAGAGCAGTACTGTGTGCAGTTATCACTCGAGGGCTGGTGGTAGTGGTTGTGGTTTGATCAGTGTAAGTGGTAAATGACAGTACAATTGTATCTTGTGCTGTTCATCAGCCTACCTGCATGTCTGCTGAAAAAAAGAGTAAGGAAAGGTACTCTAGTACTCAGTATTAGAGATGTGCATGAGCACGAGCCTTAAGGGAATGAATGGGCAAAAAAAGAGCAGAATTTGAAAGTTCAGTGTGTTGCAACCAGTATTAGGTACTACCACTGAGGAAGGACTGGGAAATCAAGATAAAAATGTTTGAAGTTTTATGTTTAGTAATTTTTATTTATGGAGGGGAAAATATTTCTTGCTGTGAGGAAAAATGCTTTGTTTCTTTTTAAACTGTATTTGTAAATCGGATCACGAGAGCTTTGTATGAATATAGTGAATCCAAAAGGATGTTTTTGACACTGCAAATAGGAAGCTCTCAATTGTTCAGGTATTTTAAAGATTTAAAGTACTTAGACCTCTTAACATTAAATCCATGTTATGATCTCTCATATTACGAACCAAAAGACAGAAGGGGAAAATACAACTTTTACATAATGCTATTCATCATGACAAATGTTCTGTATCAAAGAACATAACATCCTGGCAAAGCTTCAAGATTACCCGGAGGAGAGGCAATGGACAGACTGCTGAGCCAAAGTAATTTCTGAAACAATTCCACACCTTATTTATCCCTCGTGTGGAGCAGAAAGGCTATAAAACCCTCTAGCACAGTCGCTTTGTGCATTTGTTCAACCTACTGACCTTAACCCTCACCTACCTGACAGCCTCATGTTTCTGAGCATGGATTTCTGTGCAACTCAAAACATCATGGTTTCGAGTCTCTCCATGAGAGATCATTCCTACCCAGCTCTTGAGCCAAATTCATTGCAGACGCCTTCACTGGGCAGCCTCGTAGCATTGGAAGAAAAAGATCTCCCTTCACACTAACGTACCTTTAAACAAATTTGAAATTATACTGCATCTAAACTTCTGACTCAAAATTGAGTAAATGAAAACTATTTATTTTCATGAACCTCAAATTTAATCCTCAGTAAGTGGGGGCTTTTTGTTTGGTTGGATTTTCTTTATTGAACTTTCAGATATTAAATCAATTTATTCAGTATTATTAGCACTAGATGATGCAACTTATTTGTCATAATACTGAAAACTAGAAATCTTGTTTATGCAAGCCAGTGTAGTACAGATAGAATCCTGTATGTAATTTATCAAAATTACATGTATTTACTTGTTGGTAACAGAATTTGGCATTATACTGAGGGCTGCAGAAGAAGTCCTCATGCTCTTAAGTTATTGTCTGGCCACACAAGAGTCACAGCATCTGAATGAACTAGTGCTGTATTGTTTAAAAGATGTCAAAAATGTGTCCTAAATATATTAAATTAGCTCTTTGTTCAAGCACGTAGTCAAGACATGCAAATCCGAGCAGAAAGAAGAGAATTGGTTTTTAAACAAACCAAAAAGCCGTAACCAAACCCACTAGCATCCCACCCCTGTTAACCCTTAGTTTGGATGCCTGAGGATGAGAGCTGAGTTGTGAGATGGACATTGGTTCTTTTCTGTGTGGGAGGACAACACATTTAGGTTACCTTGCAACACAAAGTCCCTACCAGCTGTTGTGTTAAAAGCAAGTCTTGACTTCAACTGGGATGTACTTTAAAAGGGCATAATGTGCAAGGGGAAGGTTTGTGTTGGCATCTTTTGTCACATGCTGCCCATCAATTTCCCTTGGCTTGTTCAAGCTGCACATCTTTTGTTCTAACAAAATCCAGCTTTAGAAAATGAAATTCACAGTCACCTCTGACAGGCTCAATTTTTGAAAATCCCATTCCTGACACTCAGGAATCTCAACCAATTAATTTTAATATAACAATAAGCCTAACATCTTCCAGGGAACCACTGTAAACTTTTAGGTCATTCTTGATATTTAAACTCTGGGAGAAGACAGGCTTTGTATTTGCATTTCAGATTGCATCCTGTCATGGGTATTTTTTAAAGTTCACCTTATGACTAAAACCGTAACATTTTTTTTCTTGTGAAATATAAAGCCTCTGGAGCTTATTTGTATTTCAGTGCAAACTGCAGTTCACTCCGTTCGTGGAGCTCAAAAGGGGTCTTGTGAGGCCTCATCCTGGTCCAGCTGGCACTGATTTAAGGCAGTGACATGATGATAATGATAATGTCTCACGTGTTGCTTTGGGATGTTGGGCTTCCTCGAACATGAAGCTCTTAAGGTGCAAGCCCATGTTGCTAAAATCCAGGAAATGGTTCACCTAACCATTCTTATCATGGAGTGTCTGAAATGATGCAGTTCCTGTAAAAGTTCAGAAAAGAATAACAGCAGTCTATTACTGTTCTTATGAAAACTGTGAGGCTGTCCTTCTTTCAGAATTTTTTAATGAAAGATGGATCTATAAAGGAAACCTCACACTGAGAGGAAGATCTGACATAGCTGGGATCTTAAGTGGACAGGGAAGGTCCTGGTTCATCTCTGGTGGCTGCAAAACTGCCTTCCTGGTTTGCATTACAATCCTGAGCCCTTAAAATATGCCAGGAAATACCAAAACTTTTAATGATTTTGCCCAAATAAGGGCAGAAAACTTATTTAAACCCAGAATATCCATGATGTTCCTTGTGCCTTTAGAACAGAAATGCCTTTTCTCTACTTTTCAGCTGCTGATATATAAATGGTGTTCCCTGGGAAAAGGATGGATTGTGATTTCAACACACAATCAGCATAGAGAAACTTGGTAAACAGAAAACATTGCTGGTGGCAGTCAGGAGAGGAGGCAGGAGGAAAACCTTGTTAAGTCTGATTATTATGGCACACAGTGATAATGGTCTTGTACAGGAGATAATGATTAACCCAGTATCTCTAGAATGTGATAGATTATATAGGTCTGTGAGATTTTCTTTTAACTGAAAGAACACCTACCATTAATGGCCAGTGAAATAATTGAGTAAATCTTTGTGCTGCAGAGAGGAAAAAAAGTTAGAAATATTGACACAATGCAATTTCATCCAATAGTGAACCATAATTACTAATGTTGAATGTATGACCTTCACAATACAAAGTTTGCAGAGAATTTTACCTTTCCGTGCTTTTGCAACTACCAACTATGTAAAACGATGGTATCATTTCGTGGCTGGAGTTTGATTCATGCTAACAGAGAACTTACAATCCTGAAATAACTTCTTAATAAAATTGTGTGATTTGAGTTGGAAAGAAGTGAGAGTAAGTCAATAACAGTCATCCTCCAGTTGTACACCTGAGTTCATTAGTGAGGAAAGAACTATGCAGTCTAGTTCCCTGTGCTTGTTCTTCTCTCCAGCCTGCTCTTTCATGTTCAGAGCAGGGGCTTTGGTGCCTGTGCTGGCCATGGTAGTGGAGCTCAGTGTCTGCCCGAGGGGAAAGGAGCTGGTGAGGTCCTTTGTTCCCTGCTCTGCCTGCAGGGGTGGGGTGGTAATTTGGGCACCTTGCTCTGCCTGTGCTTTCTGCCTGCAGGCTCACTTCAAGTAGAAATAGGAAACAAAATGTGGTCAGCAGGGGTGTTTCAGAGACGAGCTGACACAGCAGTGCAAGGAAGACCTCCTGTCACTGCCAAGGTTTGATCTGCCTCTTACCTGTAGCAGACTGTAGACAGCATCCTCCCAGACTGCTGCACTGGCCAGGGCTTGAGGGAAAGGGAACATGCCTGGCTTCAGCAACTCAATCCCATGTCCATTTATTTTTCTCTACATCTTCTTGCAGAGCCCTGCAGCTGTCACATTTGCCACTCTTCTCATCCTACTGAAGGCAATCCTCTCAGTCTTTTGAAACAGCAGCAAATTAAAGCTCTTTTTGAAGGCTGCAGACAAGCTAATATATATTTTATATGTTCTGTATATATACAGGCACTAGCATATCCTTCAAAGTTGAAAAGAGACCATTTGAATTAAAGAGAAATGAATATCTTTGCAGATCAAAAGAAAAAATTAAACTTTTGTTTCTGGTTTTAAGGGGGAATTTTTAAAGTAATATCCATACCTTTAGGGTCTTTAAAGTATTTTCAAAATTGCTGGCAGCTTATCTCTGAAGTCCGGCTCTATGAATTGGATATAAAATTCACTTACTACTCATTCCATCTGTTTGAAGATGCTGCAATTGTAATGGAACAATTGTTAGAACAGCTTATCTACAATGTGTGATCAACATGTTTTCCCTTTTCAGATTTGTTTGTGGATCACACCATCATTAAATCTGTAAGTACCAGAGAACGTGTTTCCCAAACTGCTGTGAAGTGCATTGTATGGCTGTGGCTATGAAGCTTTGTTTGTTGGCCATACCCCCACTAACCACGTTATGGGGTGATACAAGTCATGGCACAGAGGAGCTATCTCATGTTGGTGAGGGTATGCACACAGAAAATTATACTCATGGTCAGGGCAAAAGACACTCGATGGGGATTTTCTTTGAAAATCCCCTCATTAGTAACCATCTGTTCCCTCTGGTGGAACAGGTTTTAATTGGCACTTCCACTGGGCAACAGCTTCTTCTGCCGAGTTGCTTGGTGAAATTTGCTATTTTTGTTGAGTTGATTAATAATAGCTGTATCTGCAAGAAACACAAAATTCTATTTCAGCATCTCCATGCAGAGGAGAAGAGAATAACAGTATTGGCTGAAAAAAACCCAGTTTTCCTGGCCTTGGGAAGAGAAAATGCATACAACTAAGGAAGTATTGGAAAAAGAACTCCATTAAAGAGTGAAAATAAAATAAGCACTAGTCATGAATAAAAATGTTGTGGAGGATAATCTGCTTTTCGTTTAAGATGCTGACTTGATGGAGATTCTCTAGAAGCAACCATGGGAAAATGAGCTCAAAATCACACGTTTTACATCTCCCAATTAAAGCTTGTTTTTTGAGCAAAGCACTCTCAGGAAGTTTTGTTTGTGGTACTTCCAGTTATTGCCCTTCTGATCACTGAATGGGAGCTGAGGAGCAAACAGGTCAGCCCTGGCCTGGCCTCCCCCCTCTCCAGGCAGCTGCCCACCGTGCTTGGCTTCCAGCCTCTCCTCCCTCTCTAGATGGAGAGTTTGATTCTGTGTACCTATTAAGGCAAGGATATTATTTTGAGAGAATCAGGTTCTCTGTGTGTATGGCAAGGGTATGAAGTTGGGTTTTTTTCTGCTTTAGAGTGCTTTAGGCATCTAAATTTGTTCTGATTCGGAAGACAGGCATGAGATGTTTCAGTTCACTGTATAGTGAATAGAAAGAAATGGTTGTCTCCAGGAAAAGGAAGGGGTAAAACAACCCATTGTGATTCGGGACATTCCAAGGTGGACACATCCAGGTCTTGCACGAAGCTTCCTGTAATTCTACTGGAGAGTGTGTATCCTCCCAAAGGAGTAAAAACTGTTTGATATAAAGAATAACTTTCTCATGAATTTGGGACATTTAGGTTCTAAGCATATTGAGAAAAAAATTGAACATGCTGGAATAATGGGTAATAGAAAGGGGATGTAAGCACCACCTAATTGCTAGTGGCAGAGTCTGTCTGACACTAAAGCTCGGTCTTTGCTGTTGGATTATTACCTATGCAATATGTGAGGAGATACAGATGACTTTCTCATGCTAAAATAGGAATCCAGGAAAAAGAACCTCATTCCACCCCTCTCCTTTTTAACAGCAAAAAAGAAACAGTGGGAAAATCCATAGCAAGGCCATAAAATAAAACATACTGCAAGGGGATAGTGCAAGCTTCTGAGGATCCATAAGGAAAAAACCCAACATTTATAACCATGTCTGACTGAGGGAAGGAAAGAAAAGACTGGATTCCTTGCAGTCAGCCTGATATAAAGCTGAGAAATTTAACACCCTGGATGTTATGGAACA
The DNA here is from genome assembly GCA_008033365.1 of Pseudorectes ferrugineus. Classification (NCBI taxonomy): domain Eukaryota; kingdom Metazoa; phylum Chordata; class Aves; order Passeriformes; genus Pseudorectes; species Pseudorectes ferrugineus. The sequence goes on from QWTY01002587.1 coordinate 85,065, forward strand.
AATTTAAGGGGGCTTTTAGGATAATATTAAAAACATCGCAACAGTCCAGTGGTTGGAAATGTTCTTTCATTTGTAAGGGATTTCCCTGCTACTACTTAAAAACAAAGAAACAAGCCATAAAACTTGTATCTTCTCTAAACTTGAGTAGTGTTTTTTCTTCTTAATTATGTGGGATGATAATAGTACCTGAAATTTTAATTAAAGCTTGTAGTTAACATGAAAAAGATCAATCGTCTACAGTAAAAAAATGTGTTCTTTTTGTACTCTTTCAGTATGGCAGCATGTACTATGGAAGAGTTTGATCTATATCTTGGTGTTCTCAATTTTCTTTTTTGTATCTTGTCCTAAAAGATGCTAATCAGTAGGATTTTGCATGCGTTCGGATCAAAGAATATTCCTCCACCTTTTAAAATCCCGTTTATGCGCTACATGCTGTGTTTTTAGGTTCAGTGGGAAGGGTTTCGGTGCCATTTATATGCAAACGAAGCCTTATTATCCGATGTGAGTGTTGGCTGAGCCGCTGTGAGCGCCGAATGGATGCCAGTACAGGGATGCTGGGGGTCACCTGGGTGGCTGCTGGTGGCAGTCCAGCAGGAGGAGGCATTGAGCTGACTTGTTCTGGCGTGGTGGAGGTGGAACTGGTGCTAATGAGCACAGGCTTACATGGGTTTCCGTAGGACAGGAGCTAATGACCCGTGTGTCTGCAGTGCTGTGGCGGCTCGATGCCTCTGCCCTGCCCTCCTTACCAGTGGTGGGGTTGGTAGGAGACTTATTTGCAGGTGCCTGGAATGTCCAGGGGGTTGAACTACCCATACAAGAATCATATTGAGTACTTGGTGTTCGTAAAATAAACATGGAAGAGAACGAAGGAAGCCACAGCTTAACTCAAGGTTAACTATTATGGTGGTGCAAGTTCCATGTGAAATTGTCTCCTGTACCAAAGCTGACAGACAAATCTGTGTGCTCTCATTAGAATGTTCTTATTAGGCAAGAAACACTTAATATTATACCCATGTTGTTGAAAGTTCTTTCCAGATCTCACAAGACATTTTTAATAAAGATAGAGATAAATTTGTGCACAGTCCTGTACCTCCAAAGCATAGGTGTTCTGTAATACCACACTGATTTTTTCCGGTTCTTTTTGCTTCTGTGCAATAATGATACTGAGAATGCACCTGCCCCTGCTATGCATTGCCCAGAAACTCACAACCACACAGTCTGCTTAGTGTGCCTTGGAAGTGGATGCAGTGGCAGTAGGTTGTTTAGTCATAAAATAAATAAATATTTTTGGGATAATGCTAACTTGGAGTGAAAAACAAACACTGCTGATGAAAGTAGCAAAACTCAAACCCTGACAAAAATGCGTTTGGGTGAGAATTGCAGACAGTGGTACTTAATATCTATGTCAAAATGATCTACACATCCTCTGTTCCCCCAGCTGACTGAAATTCTGATTAAGCCTTGGTAGAAAGCATTGACAAGTTTTAGAAACAGCCTGGGAAGGAATGAGGAGAGCAGAAAGAGTCCTTTGAACTCAGTGGAGGCCTGAATGAAGTTAAAATCCTCAATATTATCCCAGCTGGCTAATAACAGCAAAAGGTTAGAGTAATATAGTAATTACTCAAACTTACAACTGCTTTTTCCCATTGGAAAATAACACCAGCTTTAAGTCATGAATAAAACATGTTGGCCCAAATCTATTACCTTAAGCATCTCCAGTAGAACTAGGGACATAATGTATATTTACTTGCTTGAGGAAAACCTACTCATCACTGATAAATCCTTACTGCCTAATTAGGATGCCTAATATATTTCAATGCTTGATATATTTCCTCTTGCATATGCTTAAATGGGTCAAACTTTGAATCTGGTTAAAAATATAAAAGTACAGTGAAACACTATTTCAGGTGCTGAGTCTAATCTATGGCAATGTAAGAGAACAAGCAATATATCCAGACACTTTATTATTTTTCTTAATTAAACAAAATAATATAAGGAAGTATCTCTAGACATTTTTCTGAAAGTTTTTAATTTTAGGTTCTCTTCTGCCAATAGGCTTAAAAATCAAATTTCCTTTCCAATAAAATGGTAAATTGAATTTAACCTTTGCTTTGATTACACTGGTATCTATTGATATTATTGGTTACTGAAATTCCTACCTAATGTCTGTTCAGCAGTTTTAGCAAATTAACATGATCTGAGTTTCACTTTCAGCAATTAAAAAAATCTGCTTGCTACACATTCATTCTTGATTTTGTAAATGAAATGTAGTTACTTGCCCTGCATTCAAATAAATACATTTATACACTCAGATACACACCAAGTCTATATAAAATGAAGATGGCATTAGGTTGAACCAATGCAAATATTAGAGTAATGATTCAATTGAACATTACATGTGAATTAATGTGATGCCTCTGTTCCTAATCTGTAGTTAGTAAACAAAATTTCAAGCATCCGCTTTATGTGAGTCTTCACTTTTGAAGTATTAATGAATGGTTGACTCTGCCACTGCGTGTCTTACTGAAAAACAGGAAGGTCAAATATTTGGTGGTGATGTGTGAGATGCCACATGGTATCTCTGGCAGTGGTGATAGAGAGGGTCAGAGATGGCCCCCAAATTCCTGCCTGAAGCAATGCCCACAACATGTGCAGGAACTGCAGTGTTCCCAACAAATTCAAGTACCTATATGTAAAAAAGATAATTATGTATATGCCCTATTGGTGCAGTTTCTCATCTGGAACTAGCATATTCAAATTAATGTACTTTGTTCATTATAATTCACCCATACTAATATTAGGATAACACATTAATGGGCAGTTGCAAGTATGTTGTACAGAACTTTTAGACAAAGTGTTAATCTTGATGGGATTAAGAAAAAGCATTAAAATTAATGAAATGATTGCATCTCAATCTGCATATGCAAATTAGGATAAATCATATGCCCTACAATAGTATAAGCAAAAGATTATGATAATAAATTGCGTTATCTGAATTAATGACTGGCTAGCCCCACTTGATAAGGTCATGGTAAGTCCCACTGCACTTATTACCAAAATTTATCATTCAAGCATGTGTATGCATTTAATTATTACAGCCTATTTAACAAGCACATAAACTTTGAGAGCAGTGGAAAGTTTTCCTGTCTGTAAAAGAAAACTTTTCCTTGTTCAAAACACGTCAAATCCCAAGAATGGAGGATATGTGGAATATTCTGATTTGACTGAAGGATTAATAAATAATTCAGTTAGTCCTTGCTTCTCACTTCTTTATAGGGTTAAAGATTTATGGCTTAGATGGAACACATGAGAGTTAGAGCTAGAATAGGCATGATGAGAGAAGTCACTAAGTTTGCTTTACCCTTCTATCTGTGTGTGTTGATTTCCCAGCAGCCCAGTCTACAGACCAGTTTATTTCAGGCAAAATTGATTTTCTACCTGCATACTAGTACAGCACCTAGTCCAAGAAAGTTTAGTTTGAGTCTTTGAGTAATATTACATTATAACTAGTATTAATATTTAGTAACTTTTATATAGAGATCTCAGAAGGTATAAGAAGACATTGTTATTCTGAGACTGCTTTCTTGAAAGGGTATCATAATCTTATTTGAGACGGACAGTAAAAGATTTGTTTTCTTTGCCTCAGTGAAATGTAATTTCAAGCTCCCTCTTGTTTGTGTCACAAGTCCCCGCTGTCTATAGGCATTCTCACAGCTGATAAGCAGCTAATTTCTCCTATGTGGACACTTCAACAGTATTTGCTCTTGAAGTGTCCACATAGAAGATACATCTCTTTAAGAGTAAAAATATGTGTATGAGACCAAGTACCTAAAAGCCTGTAGATGGGTTCACTAGCAGGTGAGAGAAACTGTCAGGGCAGATCAGTCCCTAAAAAGCTGCACCCAAAAGAGCTCAAAAACTTCTGGATGGTGTCAGCTGTCTGGGCTTGTCAAGCAGTTGTGGAGCACATCCCTTTTAGCAGCTACTGACTGGGTGGAGGCCAGTGCCACCATTTCTCTGAGCCTTTCAGGTTGTGGTGAATAGAGAAAAATGCTTATCCACTTCTTGGGGAGATGTAAAAGGAACTGGAAACAACTTGGCACACCATTTTGGACATACTGGGTGTTCCTATCTCTTCACATTCACAGAACTGCTGTGAATTAACTCAGAGCTCTGGGGAGCAATGGCTGTGCTGGCCATGAGCTGAATCAAGAAGAACCTTGTTACATCCAGAGGATCAGAAAAATTCTGGCACTTTTAACAAGGCATAAATGTTTTGGGGCTTTAGTACATAAATTCTGCAGAAGCACAATAGCCACTCAGCAGTGTGATGCCTTGGTTCAAAACTATCAAATTAACTCCAGTAAGAACACTCTCTAATGAATTAATCATAGTAATACACATTTTACTCCCGGAACAAAACACAGATGATCCAATTAACCAATTTCTACTAAGGCCCACGATTACTTTATTAGGGCTCTAAAAAATGGTTTCTGCAAAGCAGTGTTTATTCCCAGATTGCTGCCGTTATCAGACAGTGCTAAGACCTGCTATTGAGGCCTCTGCTGTCCCTTATCTCATTAAGTGTGACATAAACACCTTTGATGAAATGAAATGGTAAAGTGCAGCAAATGGAGTAAACACTTTCTCTGCAGAGCAGTGCCCTGCTACATGCTTAAGATCTGATTTCCTGGCCTCTATTGACAGATGATAACATGTTTTGTACCCATGCCAGCCAAAGATAGCCATTTAGAGCTTCTAAATAATTAAATATTGATTAATCAGCCTAGAAACATATAGAACATTTTTCTTTTTTCCAAGTTTTTGTCCATTTTTAAAGGTCTTATTATTTCTGCCAGAGAAAGCAGGGGAATCTTCTATACACCTTCTGCAGCTGTTAGGGGCTTAAAAATTACAGGTTTGTGCTGCTGTGAGAAAAATGGCACGGCTGACACACTGCCATAGCACAAGCACACGTGACTCTGCTTCGCCGTGCTTGTTCTCAGCGGGATCAATCAAGAGAAGGACCCAAATTTTCTAAGTCACAAAGCAACTCATAAGGGGCTGAAACTCTGTTTAAGTATTGGCCAACTTGTCTATAAGGATGGAATTGTGTGGTGGCTTATCTGACTCATGTCTCTTGACAAAACTGGATTGAAAAAGCCTGCACTTAGTGGGTTTGGGGCAAAGTTGTTCAGGAAACAAATCATCCTGCCTTCAAGATTTTTGGGGTTTGGGTTTTTTTTTTTTCCTAATGTCACACGTGTGTGACACATGCATGTGTCAATAAAGCATAAAAAATAAAGCATACAGGATATAATAGAGACTCCAATTACCTTGATAATGATTGTAAATAATTATTGTCATGTGATTTCAATGAGATACTTGATTCTCCACATCTTGGGGAGGATTTCAGTAATATTGAGCTAGTTCATTTTTCTTAAACTGAAAACTGGGATTACCCTATAGATGGTAAATAATACACATGTATTGGTTGATGAGATTTCTTATGTATCACCAATTACCAAAATGATATTTGCAGAATGTGGGCAGGTCTTAACAATAGTATTGTTTTTATTATTACAATCAGTGAATGCAGGTAGGAGTTTTCATAAGGCATCTGCAAGAATTTAGAAGCACTAGTTTATCAAAATGATGATAAAAGCATTGAAAGATGCCTCCTTATTTCCATGCACAGTAAATCTGCCTGATAATCACACAGAAGATATTTGGAGCATATGTACTGTCTATAGTCCATGTGCTTTCTGCCTTAAGGAATGCTCCAGAGCATGCTTCTCTTTGGGCATTATCTGTTTACTGGTGTTAAATGCAAGTTCTTGCCCCTGTGGCGTTGCAGGTTCTCCCAAGGGGCTCTGTATCTTTATGGTGGCTGGGTTTTGGTTGCAAGGTTCCTGTTGTATTCTGTGCTAGATGCAGAAGGAGAAACCCAGACCCCTGCGCTTATGTTTGTATTAAAACACAGCTTAACTTGGAAGCTCGCAAACGGAATGTGAGCGGCTTGTGCATGGCAGCAGCTCCGAGTGCCATGTGGCATGGCAGACCTCCTTCCCCCCGCCGGCACAAACAAGCCCGATCACAGTTCTGCTGGAATGTGGCAAAGCCCTCAGCAAAGTGAAACCTGAGCGTGGCTGTGCTGCTAGCAAAAACCAGGCAGTTTTTGTTGACAGGGTTTGTAGCTAACACTTCTGCGAGGCAAAGGCAAAACAATTTTTGTGTGATACTGTGCACAGAGACAGCCTTTTGTTAGCCGCAAATGCCAACTGAAAATGTCTTTCCCTTAAAACCACAGGACCCCCTGTCTTGGGTTTGAGAGAATAATGGAAAATGTGCTGGGTATGAAGCAGCTCTGATGGTGAAATGGTGCAGTGTACCTAAGCTGACAGTTTGTGGGTGAGAAATTGTTGCAGTATAAGGCTAGATTGAGATTTTGAATTTTCCTAACATCATTGGTAGTCAAGGAGAAGAAGCAAAGGAAGAGGAAGATTATCTGTTATGGCCCTCAAACATACATAGGATTCTATGTTATGCTATTTATTGTCTGTTCTAGTTCAAGATACCGATATTGCCTAAAAAGTTGTCTAAGATGTCTGAACACAAGACCAGTAGCAGATTTCCCTTATCAGAATCAGTCTTGATAAATCAGGCTTCTGGGGATATTCCCATTAGATGCAAGAGGAAAACTTTTCACAGTATTCAGCCATTGGAATAATCTTCCCAGGGAAGTGGCACATTCCACAACATTGGACACTCTCAAGATGCTGCTGGACAGGGTGCTGAGCCATCCTGTCTAGACTGTGCTTCTGCCAAGAAAGGTTGGACCAGATGATCCTTCAGGTCCCTTCCAGCCGGGTATTCTGTGAAATTTAATGATAAATGTGAAACTGCCTGAGAGTCTAAGTTCAGCCTTGTTGCTTGCTGGCTGCCTAGTCAAAAGTCACAAGTAATTGCCAAGTTCTTTTTTAAAAAGTGATCATTAATTCCAGTAATAAGCCACATGAAGTATTGTTGTGAAGAGTGAGGAAGCAATTGAATGGCAAAGTTATTTGAATTAGCTAAGATGCTAATGACCAGTAACAGCTGACAAGGACATCAGCAGTGTGATAGAAATAAACTGAGATTTGCTCTTATGTGGGTGAAATAGCAAATATATGAAAGGCTGCTTTTTTCCCAATTTTGTCACTGTTGAAGAACAGTATTGATGCATTTTGCTTGGAGGGTCATGTGTTTCAGAATTGTGATTGATTATGTAGGAAGTTAGGAAGGCTTGTGTCCAAAAGCTGGTTGGTTTTTCCCTTGGATTATAATATGTTATCTGATTTTTATTTTAACAAATCTTCCTCACTTAGACCATCACAGTAGCAAGAAAAAACATACCCTAAATCTTAAAAAATTATACTCTTCGTAGGATGAGTGACTGAACCTGTAACTAAAGATGTCTGTCTTTCGTCCAGTCGCTTTGTTCTCCATTGTGCCCATAGACCTTATCCGTTTATGACTGTAAATCAAGTTCTCCCCATAAATCTGATCTCTTTCCTAGTATCTGCTGCATAAAAGCCTTACTATTCTGAACTGTTTCCATCTGTTTAGGCTCTGGGGTTTTTTGTCTCTACCGCCGACAGCCCCAGTTTTCATTGACAGTGACTCAATTTCTGATTTACTTTTTCCCCTTATAGTTAATTTTATTTAGGTTCCTAATCACTCTCACTTCTCTGTCAACAAGTGGAGTTGTTTGGTGATATTCAAGTTGAAGTTTCTTGGAAAGTAAGGCAATAGAGCAATTAGAGGTTTAAAAGATTTGCATGAAGAGTTTGATGCTACTTAAACAAAGCTGTGATTAAGCAAAAAATGTCTCCTGCTCCCTTGAATGATAAACATCATCCTATTTTCTCTGGCTGTCATATCCTATTCCTGCAGCCTTCTACTCATCCTTTGAGGGTAGTGGAGAAGAAAGATGCTGAGCAAGCTTGCTGTCATCAAACCCTGCTTTCTGGTACCATAAGGGGAGCTTCTGAGACCCTACGAGAAATAACGGTTTTTGTCCACACATCTGAAAACTGGCGATGGTGCTTGGTGAACAGGGATAATATAATGTGAGGGGAAAGTAAGAGTGAGAAAGTGACACTGCTTAAAATCTCAAGCTGATTTGAATTTTGATCAGCACAAGAGTAGTTGAATTGTCTTCTTTGTGCTGAGGTGAACTTTAGTTTTTAATATCTTACATTTGGCTTTTTATTATTCCTTGACTTTAAGAAACTTTATGGGAGAGGGTTAATGAGGAAGACTGAGGGGAAGGGAAAGAAGTATCAAGCTTAGACAAAGACTGAAATGATTGAAATTACTTTTGTCATGATTTTTTTCTTCATTCTATGTTTGGGGAGAAAGTCTTTTAGCCCTTGAGCACATTGCAGTTTATGTTCTTAATTTGCAATCACTGAAACTTGAGGTGGAACAATCAAATTTCTGTGCCAGATGAGAAACCCTTCAAAATCAAGAAAATCCACAATATAAGAAAACTCAATATATTCATGAGCTAGTCACTAAATACTGGAGCTGTATTATGGCCAGTAGTGAGAAGAGACCAATTCTTGAAAAGTAATTGCCGGCAAACTTTTTCCTTTTTTATTCTACCATGGGGGAAAAAAAAAAAAAAACAAAACAAAAAACAAGAAAACCCACACCCAAACAAACAAAAAAAACCCCCAAACTGGCTTGTATGGTGAAAAGGAGAGTTAGATGAAGGTGCATAACCTCTTTTTCCAATATTATTCCAAGGCTGTTGACCGGAAAGTTATCCTGAGTTCATGTCTAGGCTGGAACTTACAAGAGCAGGCTCTGCTGCTGACATTGAAAGGGTTTTCATAAGTAGAAATGCAGGCACAGTGAGCATGGCCACAGTGGTATAAATATTGAGGTATTAATATTTTTCTTAGTGATCACAGGTACTTGATAGAACAGAAAATGTACTGCTTTAAATAGAACAAAAAAAAGGAATACCTGCATCCTTGTCTGACAGCTCTTTATACCATTCTTTGCCACAGCATGAATTATTTGTGCTAAACTAAGGAATATGCAATTTTATTTGGTTGTAAAAATGAAATATACAGCTTTGATCTGTTACCTGGATATAGACTTCCTTATAATATATTAAAATACTTGGTGCTCTTTCTATTTTAAAGCATTTCAGATACAAAACCCAATAATGGCATTATAACTATTGCAAAAAGAAAATTAATTCAAGATTAATAGAGAAATCCAAAGAAAAACAGAGTAACATAGATGTATTTAAAAATAATTGTGTATTGATCTTTTTTCAGCCTCTGATTTAAATACACCATCTTGCCACCATAAAGCTTCAGCAGAACTGTGTGTGTGTTTAGCTTGGTTATTTATAAGTAATAATTTTACAACAAATATTGAGAATGAGGTTATTTCAGGAAGCAAATTAAAAAAAAATAGTCAGCTCAGGCTTTTGTCCTAAGACTGAGATTCTTATAAAATTAACATATGAAGGGTGGTATCGAGGAAACATAAAACAAAGAAATATAAATCTGCTGCTGCCTTAAAGTTTTGGGGAGGAGGAAAAACATCTTCAGACTGTTCTTAGTGGCACTTCCAGCTTACCCAGAATGAAATTTTGTGAAATTTTTGCTGTGCCTGGGTTGGGCTCAGTAGTTACCACTTGGTAAGCAAAGCAATTAGAGATGACACGAGGGGAATGAAGAGCCTTGTTCTCCTCTCAGCATTGCTTCAGCCAGGCTGAAAGGGTGAAAAATATTGGAAGTTGGCAGTTGTGCACATAGTAAAGATTATTTGCAAAGAAGGAATTGCAGCATCAAAAAGAAAAGTAGCCAGGGATTTCGGGAGGTCTCACAGAATCACACACAGTCTGCAGCTTCACTACCGTTGTTTGGGGGGTTTAGTTTTATTTGTTTGTTTTGAAGGGTTTTTTGCCACAGACACAGAATTTGCAACAGCAAAGGCTATCACAGAAATACACTGTCTTAAATGGTTATAATGCACTTGTAAAGAGATTATTCATTGGGAAGGGTTTTGCTGTTACAAACACACATCATAGAGATAGCTCGAATCGATACTGAGGGCCGAGTCGCCGCACTCTTAATTTTGTATCAGTGTGAGAATATTGACTTCTGGAAAAGGTGGAAAACTTTGGCACCTTAGCAGCTGGAGAACTATATGTAACCTTTTAACTTTTGTTCTGAATTGTATTTTTTCAAATCCAGAATGTAAAATTGGTCTTGGAAAAATATTCTTGTGCCTGCTCCATCTAACGCTTTCTGTACGTGTGAAACAGTGAAAAAGGCATCATCTCTGAAAGATCAAGTGGATCTGCTCTCCAAAGTGGCCAGAAAATGTATTGTGGTTTTCAGTGAGCATAGATCTATTAAATAGCACTTTCTCATTGAAAAGGGCCTCTTTTGATGTGCCTCTTTTTTCCCCTGTGTGAGGATGCCATAGCTTCCCTTGTGGACAGAAGTCCAGTAAAATATCCATAAGTCCATAGAGTAGGTCTACACAGGTAGTTGTTCCACTGTGTTTTTTAAATTTAAATGTTTTTTTACATTTAAACATAAACTCGTGGTTTGGTGGTCCATTTTTTTTATTCCATTTTCTTTTAATAACACCTCTTCAAATGGCAATATATCTGTCAAATTCCAGTGTGACTTCAATTTAATAAAAAAATATTAATCATGCAGCCAAGAAGCTACTTCTGTATTTGTTTTTTAAAAAAACACATATACAGAACCATTGTGATGCTTTTGTTATTCAATTCAGGCAAACTTGTAGCTAAGGAGTGCTTATAGAGTTGGGGATTTTGTCTGTGTTTGGGTGAAGGGGAAGGTTCTGGTAATACTTCTAACCAGTTGCACAGAATCAGCTTCATTTTCTTCAGCTTCATTTTCCATCTGCTTGGTTTTCACTTCTCTTGACATCCTAGCAGGCGTTGCATATTTACAGTCCAACCAAACAACTGAGTGTATTCAAATCTTTCTACACAGCAGACATAAAATGAAATTATTTTCATCCTTCAGCAGTTCCGGTCTTTCAGTAGTGTCATAGCAATAGAAATGGGGCACTTGCACTTTACCGTTCAGTAAAGGCTAACTAAGTGTGCTTGAAGTACTCTAAGGCTGAGTGACCTCCAATGACTTGTGTGTATAGATTATCAAACATCATAGCTGAACTAACAGACCATGAACAGTGTCCGATTCCTTTCAGGCTAAATAGTGCAGATAATCATAATTATTCTGGGTGCCAGGGTCACAAGAGCTGCTCATCACTTTTCTGGCTTACTGGAGAATCTTTTAAAGTACTAAATGATACATCATCCCTGTCAGTGTGTTATAAAGGAATTAAGTGAAGCAAGTTCTAGAAGAGATTTTTGACAGCATATATCTGATGTGTCTCTGTCCTTTCATTCATATCTCCTCCATTTTTTTTTAATGCAGATTACCAGTCTGTCACTCAGATGCTTTATTTTGTAGTGAGACAGTTTTCATCTCTAGTGGAATTTTCTCCATTAATCTAAATGGACAGTTTAAGAAGCAGTTAATTAATGCATGAGATCTGTTCACCATAGGTGATCAACACTGCATCGTTTATCAGCTTATGGAATAAATTGATTGCAACATTTTTTACATCAGATTCTAGTTTCTAAAAGTATTATGAAGCAGCTTGTGTCAGGAGAGTTCCTTACCTGAAACCTCCTTGCATGCTGTTTCAAACTAGCTTAGAGTAGCAAGGAGGAATTGATATAATTTGTGATAACAAAAATTGGGCAGATATTTTTCTGGTGGATCAGAATTATTTGGAAAAATAATACCTTTTAAACCCATATTTATCATTTCTAAAGTCATATTATCATGATACCAAGATGATTCAAAAGAATGTGTGAATATTGTTATGTACGTATGCATAGGTAGGTATATATACACGTAAGACTGTAAGGGTCTATATAAGTATATTAAGAAATTATGATTTTAAAACCTTCCTAATGTTAATACAGAAAGTTTAGAATGGAGCCCTTAATTAAATATACTACAGCAATAGTTTGGAAGAAGAGGGATGGTTATAAAAAAAAGAATGAAGTCTAGAGCAGCAGTGAAATGTTACTCTTGTGCCAAATGAATGTTGGAAGGCACGGGTGAAATCACAAGCTGACTGACCAATTCTTTTCATGTGCATATTTTCTGCCTCCTGAGTTGTGGCATGAGTACAATGGAATCAAAGTATGCAAAACTGAGCAACAATCTCCTTGGCAATCCTAAAATAAACATTTAAATCAACATATAGGTGAATGTACATGTACTAAATTTGTAGAACTAAGAACATTGACTTTGTAGGAAATATAAAAAGAGTAATCATGAGTCTAAAGGTGAAAATAGAGCAGAGGATAATAGCTCTGTGTACAGAAATCATTAGGTATTTTACTTGCACATCTGGATAACACGATCCTTGACAAACTGACTGCAAAAGATTATTATTCTCCTGAATGAATACAAGTATTTTAGGTCTACAGTCCCATTTCTAAGAAAACAGCAAGCCACCAATTTGATTGGTGCAGTGCTCAAATGCTCTGATGGCATGAAGTGTACCCTGTACAAACTGTGAACTCTGTTTGAAAATAAAGTTTATAATTAAAACTGGCACTTGCGGGCCTCCAGCTGGCGAATGCTGTTTTGCTGACGTGAGGCTTCTGACACCCACAGTATGGTGGCTCATTGTCAGACGTTCTGCCAGGCCCTCGCTATTCCAGTGCCTCAGATGTTGCCATCTCCACAAAATGGTGCCCGGCAGCAGGAGGCTTGCAAAGGCTTTATTTCCCTGCTAGTGCAGAAAAGGTTTTATTCTCGCTCTCAGACTAAGCTTTTTGTTTTATTAGGCAATGATCTTGACTTTGAGTTCTGTGCAGAATTCAGCCAGTCTCCTGTAGCAACAGTGCTGGTTGCTTTTCTAGAAGGACCCTCACGTCGCTGCAGGGGCACCAGCGTAACGATGCTGCATCAGAGCTGTCCATAGGCAACGCAATATTGGTGACAGTGGGACAGGTTCTCTTGCATGATCTGGCTTCTTGATGGCTCTGCATTGTCATAACGGGACCAGATTATTTTGGCCTGATGAGTGTTGGATGCCTGCAAGGAAATGCTGTAAGCAGGAGAGAATTTGGTTCTGCATGTGTGTTCAGCTACTGGTGGAGACATGAAGAGCTTATTGCCATGAGAGGCTAAAAATGAGACAAAGCTTCCCAAGCAACATGAAATTCCATTTGTGCTCAGTCTTTAATGAAAGAAAAACTTTTTTTTTTTTTAAATGCTGTATGTGCTTTTGGCAGTTTCAGGTGGCTTTAAGTCGTAAATTCAGCTTTGCTTAAGCAAGATTTCAGAACAGACTTTCAGAGTTCTATTTCAAACACTAGCGACAATAGCATTAAGCTTATTTGTTCAGTGTGTGACAGTGGTACAGCCCCTCCTTATTCCCTATTAAATTAGCAAGAAGTAAGACAGTTTTTGCATCACGGTTCTCACACTGTAAGTTGTTATTGATCAGCTGTGAACACAAAGGGTGATCTTGCTCATTACAAAATAACTTTACACTAATCTTTTCTAGCTTATATCGACAAACATTAAGTAAAAGTACGAAATGGCAGCTTTGGATAATTATAATGTTGCTGTTTAAATAGTGTGTCTGCACCCTTAGTGAACTCTTCTGGATGTGGAGGTGTTCGCCTTCATAAAGTTGTCCTTGAAGCAGGTTGCAACGAAATTACCCCCTCATACACACTGTAATATTGTGAAAATACAAGTTAAAAAAAAAAAGTTGTGGAAAAGACCACTTATTGCATATTCTTTTATTGCCTTCAGTGGTGCCCTGATACAAGTGTGGAGAACGAGAAAATTACAGTAGCTTTAAGGCTCACAGTGTAAATAAATCTGTGTAATGATTAGCTAGGTTCTCAGAGCAATGACAAGAGTTATTTTATAGGCTAATATTTTTAAACAAAGTTATTTATATAAAGCAAACCCACATCAGAAATCAATTCTGGTGCATTAACTGTTCAAAATATTGTGTTATGGTGGTGGGAGGGGGAAGAAAAATTATTTTGCGGGATCCAAGTATTTAAATTGAAAACTATGGAACGTGTCCGCCAGCTGCAAGCAGAACACATACCAGACAGTGGTCAGAGCACTGCGTACCCAGGCTGGTTTGGTGGAGTTTGCCATCCCCCTCAATTGCCACTTAACTCTGACAGCTTGCAAACACATAAGGGGCCTAGCAGTATGTCATGCTATCATTGTTAGAGCATTTAGACAATGAAAGGAAAGAGCAATGCTGTGCAAACTTTTTCTTATGTCGGGTTAACTGAGCCAGATTAAAAATTGTTATGCAGATATAAGCGGGAAGGTTGAGAATTTGAGAGTAGAAGTGTCCTAAATGTGTTCCTGTCAAGTGAAGCTCCAAGGAGGAAAAAAATCACAAATTCCTGAGTTTTTTCTCTATCTGTAAAAATGATAGTGTTGGTCCACTCTCTATACTACAGAGTGAAATTGTGGGACTGAAGTGGAGGATAACCAGTGGAAATTAATAAAACCCCACCAGTGAGATGGGGGAGATACAAATGCCTGAAGAGAAGATAAGCTAAGCTTGTCTTTTGGAATACCTCATGTGTTTATTATTTACTGCTGCCATCATGGCTCCTGATGCTTTAAGGATGTTGATGAGGATTCTTAGGGCCTCTGGACAATCCTGCAGTCTGGTACAGGAGGGGAAGATTTATTCCTTGAGCAAGAAGTAGAAGCAATTGGGTTTCACTGATTAGATACATGGGCTGACATGCTTGGGCAAATGGAATCAGATCAGTGTGATATCTTCCTTGCTCTTTGCTTCTGGTAGGCAGCACCTCCTTCATCAAAGTAAGTCATGGGTTTGGAAGAAATTTACTTGTTTTAAACTCTATTGAAATTCAGACACTTTTTACAGAAGTCCTTTGCTGGAGAAAAGTCCTTTGCCTTTAAATTTTATCCCATTTCTCTCTCTTCCTTTCTTCGTATCAATCTGTATTACGGACAGAATACTTTGGAAAAAGTAAAGCATTTCCCAGAACAAGGAAAAGCAAATCTGCATGCATTTATCCTTATTTAAAAAAAAAAAAAAAAAATTAGTAAAAAAATCTTGTTCCTCTACTTCTCTGGGATGTTTAATAATGTTGACATAAGCCTTTTATATTTGAAATGAAAATTAGTGACCCCATTAGAGTCTAAACTGCTATATTCATTAGGAGTAGCATGTGTTAAATGAAAAAAGAAACTTTCTCTCTGGGCTTGTTTGTTTTCCATAACTTAGGAACAAACTTATGCCAAACAAAGGCATAAGCCTCTCTGTCTTTCTCTGATTTTTTGGAAAATTTACCCTGGTGACTACAATCATTAATTAGACTCCTATAAAAGGTACTTACATTGTTTTTAAAAGTTACACTTTGTTGACTTCAATTAAGCTTACATAAGCTTGTACACATGGGGACTTTCAAAAGAAAAGTGAATTTGTTAACCTGGCAATTTTTCTTCAAATTCCCATTGCACTAATGAAAATGACATTGATTTGCTCAGATTAGCAGCTGATACCTGATACTTTATTTGAGCTACTTGACTCAAACTAGCAATTGTCTTCTCTTAGCCAGGGATCTGCATCTCAACAAGTACAAGCTGCTTTCCAAACCAGGCGATCTTTCAACTACCAGTCTGGCCAGCAGCAGGAATGTTTCTTTTCCAGAAGCTGATGCAGGATACATCAATGACTGCTGGACCCTGCACATCAGTCCTGTGTCTTGAATCTGTCTTGCACTCTTTTAGTTCAGCTCCTTGTTCCATATTCCAAGTATCATTGCATGCTTTCAATCAATATAGCTGGATTTCATTCTTTCCTGAAATACAGGAAAGCAGGGAACAGAAATTTAATATGTAAACCTTCTCCTTCCAGAGAAGAAAACTCTGTGAAAGAGTTCCCAGACCCTATGCTACCTCCCTTTGATGTCATGCCAAAAAGCTGATTTTGAAATTATACATAGGAGACTTTTGCTAGTACAATGGCCACTTGCAGCCATGCATGGCAGAGAGTTGTTGTAACAGAGGCTGATCTAGAAGAAATGGAAGTGTAGAGCAGGCTAAATAAGCCTTTCTGTTTTTTTACTAACCAGGTCAGAAAATCTTCTGTGAAATACATCTTTAAAGTGCCTATTCCATAACCAAGGATGCAGAAATAATTCCCTTTGGTTACTGCTCTGCAAACTGAGAGCACTGGAAAATGTGGGAAGAAGTCATCTCGGGCACAGAGAGAATTTGCTGGCATTGCTTGGTTTGCATAAATAAAGATGGCTTGGTGGGAGTGCAAAGCATAAATAATGCAGGTAAGAAACTGCCTTCACTTGAGCTCAATGAGAACTCAGAGTGGTAAAGTATTCTTGAAACTTAGGAGCTTTCTATAGGCCCACAACCTTTCAAAACACTTGAACCTTTTGAATAACCTTTCAAAAAACTCTTTCTCTTGCACAAAAGACCAAAGGTGCTACAAGCTGATTCTAGTTTCAGCCAAAAGGGCTTCATCTTGTTCTGTTGCTGGCATGGCACGGTATTAGAAGCAATCTTCTCTTGGCACCTCATCAGCATCTAATTTCAGCTGTCTGTCTGCTCTCCTTCCGCCCGGCTCTGCACGATGGTGTTTTATACTGGGGGAGTTTGGGTTGTCAGGATAGAGTAGAGAGCTCCTGCACCACAAATCCATGGCAGTTGCAGTGGTTTACATGGGGCTAGTTCAAAGTTTGCCATGTGCTGTTTTTATTTAGACACAAAACTTGCAGGAAACACATGACTGGTGCCCCAGAGGTGCATTTTCCATTTTCCAATCGAAGCAGATGAATTTAGAATTGGCTATCAAATCCTTCTAGCAAACTTGCATCGTTCTTTGCTAATTTCCTTCTAGTGGCCTCTTGAGACATGCAGACAGTCTCAGTGCTGCATATTAAACTTTAATTACTGATTTCTGTTATGAGGATGAGATAGAACTCGGACAGAGATAGCTGCATCATAGCTTGTAAGCTCCTAGTGCTGAAAAACACCCATAAAATAAATGAAAAATGAGTCAGCAACCTCTCACCAATCTCTGTCAGTGCATGCTGCACCTTCAGCTCCACTGTAGGATGCCAGCTGGTCTTCTATTAACAGTAAATTGTAGGCTTTTATTTATTTATAAGTGTCATTAATCTAGTAGGTTGAATGCAGTTGGCTCGCCAAAAAAGAGCATAAGGGGCTTAGCATTATCTGGGCAGACACAATGGGTAGTTTATGAAAAATATCACAATGTA
>QWTY01002588.1:0-37655 GCA_008033365.1 Pseudorectes ferrugineus
ATCATCTGCCTCTACAGTAATCCAGAAAACAAGTGCTTAGGCACACTAGCTGTAAATAAACCAGCTCACAAAAAAATACACTGAGTTGTACTGTTTCTTTGCTTAATGGAAACAGCGTGATGAGACCACTGATACTGGGTAACTTCCTGGGACACAGAAGAGCAATACCAGGCTGGTGACAGCCCCATCCCCCCAAACTGTCACCAGGATCTGCATTATTCTCTACTGGTAGCTCTACTGCACAGGACTGAGATAACTAATCACACCATCTCAGGTCATATGATAGGCCTCAAGCTGTATGATAGCAAGCATCTTGCATATGTACAGATGATAAATGTCCCCTGGAGTTACTGCTGAAAAGACCACTTTCAGAGTTTTCATCAGAAAGGACTGTCTCCTTAAAAATCTGCTCTTTCTTTTGAAGTCTGACGGAGTTCAGAACTGCTTGGTGCCTCTGTGTGCTGCAATCAAAGAAGTACAATCTCCTTTGAGGGGGTGAATACAAACAACTGGTTTTGATATTAGCTACATATCTGACTGTCATTGCATCTGTGACATTTTTGTTTTCAAGCTTCTCTTGATGGCTGCAAAGGAACTGCAGAGGTGCTGTATTGACCTGAAGCCTGTGAGCATCTTACAGCTCAGTGACAAAGTAACAGCAGCCCCTCCTCGCCACCCGGCAGTCATGGGATCACAGGATAATTCAGGCTGGGAGGGACCTCAGTAGGCTCTAGTCCAATCTCCTGCTCAAAACAAGGTCAGCTGTGAGATCAGAACAGGTTGCTTAGGTTTTTAACCAGATGTGTCTTGAAAATATCCAAGGATGAAGACTGCACAGCCTCCCTGGGCAATCTGTCCCACTGCCCTCCTGTCCTCAGTCAATTCCTGCAGAAGCATGGAAGTATGCTCCACAGGGTCTTTGAGCCCAAAATTCTGAGAAAGACTATGTTGGCTGGATGGACAGCCCCCTTGTGTACCAGCATGCCTTCACAAGGTCATGAGGAGGCCTGCTCCAGAATCCCCACACCCTCATGTCCCATATATCTCTTCAAAACCCTGGTCAGTACCAAGACAGGGTGCCCATCCTCATCATCACCTGCTCTGCCCACATCCCTGCACAGCATCAAGATGCTCACCGGCTCCCTATCCCCACCATGGTTATTGTACCCACCCTCGCCCCCCAGCTCCCCCTTCTCCCAGCAAGCATTTACCAAATTGTCCCCTCCTTGGATATTGCATATGAATGGTGTGAACAGGGTTGCCAAGCAACATGAATCCTCCAAGCAACCAGCCATGGCAGATCACAGCAACCCATTGCAAACCCACTCCAAAGCTTATGGGCCTGACACCATTTTGTCTCTTAGCATTTCTTCCATCCAGCCGTAGCTCAGCTCCACTCAGATCCATCCTCTTCTCTTCCCTCATCAACCAAGAGCACCATCCCAGGCACTCCTGCCATTTCCAACCTAAATTATAATTCTATGCAACATACTAAAAGTCAGCTCCCTCTCATCAGACCAAGACAAATGATTCAAGTGCCCACTACCTACCTTAAGTCCCCTTTCCGCTCAACAGGATTCTTGCAACACACAGAGTATTTCCTCCAGCCTCACCCCCATCTTTCAAATGAAGCAAAATGTTTTTATCTGCCTTTGGAAACACACCTTGTCCTTGCAAACCTTCAGCACATGCAATGACATGATCATCCTGGGGAGGACAGTGGTTCAACCAGCCACCAGAGCCACAGGGCAGGCAGACCCCATTTGGGCACTTTTGGAACAAGCTCCTCAGGGGCTGTAAACCACGATGGCAGGAAACAAACACACAGCAGCAAGATCCACAAGTGACTATTTGCTGCTCTTTATTCTGTCTCTTCTGCTTTTCTTCAGGTGCCAGTCACAGCACCTCCTGGGACCAGCACTAGTGGCTCCCAAACACCAAATTCCTTGTCTCACAATCACATAACTTCCTGTACAAGGGAGCTGGAGACAGAAGGTCATGTCTGTGCTTCACTCTCCTGGAGTTTTTAAGCAGATACTGTGAGCAAATGAGAGGCAGTAAACTCTTGGAAGGCACTCATGGCACTCAGGAGAAATTGAAGGCTTGGCCTTACTGCCTGCAATCAGCTGAGTTTAGAGGGGCTGGAGATTTCAGGATGAGCCAACTGCTGTCTTCACTCAGCACAGCTGAGAAAGAGGCTCCCCAGGCTGCCTTGGGCAATCTCATAAACCACCCCAGGAGAAGGCTGAGCTCAGGGGCTTGCATGCTGGCACCATCAGCCTGGGATGTGTGGCCATACGAGGGCAGCCCCAAGAGCTAAAGGGCACGCTGCTTTTACCAGGTGCATCACCATTAGGGGCTGGGATCACCTCCATGGTTTGTTCCAAGTTGACCATCTAGGGACAGAAGACTTAGAGGCTGCTTCTTTCCAATGCACATTGCCTTTTGTCCTGACTGAGGGACTTGGGGAAGGATGTTGGTTTCCAAATTGATTGCTAGGTTTGACAGGGCATGTCTACACTGCTCCATGATATAGTACACTGACATCAGAAAATCCTAATTGTGGCATGTAATGATGCCAATGTGGCATTGCTCTGCCATTAATCAGCCCATGTGCACTAGTTTGCTGATAGGAATTGTGGATTTGGTCTGTCCATACCTAGGTTACATATATCCACCTCCACCTCCATTGGCTGTACAGTCATGCCCTTGTACAGATGTATTTTAACCAAAGCTAACTGAAAGGGT
Source organism: Pseudorectes ferrugineus (assembly GCA_008033365.1). Lineage (NCBI taxonomy): Eukaryota > Metazoa > Chordata > Aves > Passeriformes > Pseudorectes > Pseudorectes ferrugineus. Next base: position 2,749 of record QWTY01002588.1, read on the forward strand.
TCAGTTAAGTAAATCAATCCTTCCACATAAAAAGGCTGCATAGACTTAATTAAATTGATAACTGGGCCAACCTAAACTAAACTAGTGCAAATTTGGGTATAGACAAGGCTTTATTTTTTTTACTAAAATCATTAACTAATCCAAGCTTTGATTGGCATTAACTGCATGGTAACAAAAGTGAAGACTCAGTCCAGTCTTCTAGTGTCCCTGTCTCCATCTGGCCTCAAATATAACACTTGGAAGAACTGGACACACTCCTGAACCAGCCCTCAGAATTAGTATTTATTGTTTTCTTACCTGAAGCCCAAAGCACTCAGTAAAATTGCTGCTTTTTCCATAAAAATAACTTTATGGAAGCATCTATACAACCATTCCTCACGGAGGAATTTGAGCAAGTCTCGCTCTTACAGAGAAGCTATAATTTCTGAAGAAGCAGCAGTTAACCAAATAATTCTGTTCCAGCATCTCATCTATGGACCCAGTATAGGGATGATGGTATTATCCTATTTTTCTTTCTCAGCTAGTTAATAGGAAATCCCCTTTCAAAGGCAATTTCCATTTTAAATCACCCACATTAAGAGAGACATGTTTAATACCAATAAATCCGCTTTCTTAAAAGAGACATAGAAGCCAGGCTCATCGGCTGACTAAATCCTCTCCCCCCACCCCCATTCCTGCCTCGCAATCTGTAGATCTCGCGGAAGGGTGATCTAAGACAGCTGTAGTTAGCTAGCTACACTTCTGAGCATTAAGCTGCTCCTCGCTTTGTATTCACTCTGTGCCAAACCAAGGTCACAGGGACACGAGGAGCTAAAAGACTCTTCTTGCTGTGGGAGTTTCAGCCGGAGATGCTCGGAGGCTGGGTTTCCACACACCTCCCATGGGAGCCTCTCCCTACATCAGTCTCCCACTACAAGTCAGTGTGGGGTGAGTGCTATCTAAAGGCTCTGCAGATGAAATTACTTTTTCTCCTCAAAGCTTTTTGGAGCACACCGAGGAGAACCAGCCACCAGCTCCCAGAGGGATCACTGTGCCCAAAACACATGCCCCAAGGGTCCCTCCTCATCTACGGGGACCCTACTCTATCTTCACCAGTGCTTCTCCTGTCCAAAGGGATTTCTAGCCTAATTGCCCTTGCAGACAGTTGTACCACACCTTTGGCAGAGAAGCGGGTGGCAGCCTTTCCAGGTCTCTTGAGTGCCTAAAGCCGCAGCCAGCAGTGTCAGCAATGCTAAGGCAATATTCCATCAGAAGCCAGAGAATGGTGACTTCAAAGGACCCCCACAAGGTCAGGGCTGCAGTGGCATAGGTGTCTCACTTGTCTGACAGGAAGAGACACAGCTGAATAAAGTCCCTGTTGCTTCCCCCTGCTGTGACAAGTATAAGGAGCAAAAATTACAAAGTAAGATAAGGCTTAGGGAGGAAAAAATCAAAACCAAGGTACAGCAGAAAACCTTGCTCTGGCTGCTCTTAGGGTTGCCAAGCACTGCCCCAAAGCCACCCATGTGATTTTCCCCTGCCTCACCATGCAGCTCTCATAGCCAGACCTCCTGCTGGCAGAAATAATGCTGTGTCCCTGCAATGGCCTCTCATGGGAGACAACAGCCAGCTCCCTTCATTGAGATGAGATCGTGACACGGCAGTAGGAATCCCGAAAATTACTCTGAAATCTTCTGAAGCACATATAATTCATCATGCATTTTTCCAGTTGAAAGTCTGAACTATTTATTTGGCAAAACAATTCTTGTTTGTTTGATAGCAAAGGGGTCCATTTGCTCTGGACACATCCCTGTTCCCCCACCAAGTACGCAGGCTCCAGCTCTGCAAGCACCCCTATAGGTAGTGTAGTCATGCACAGACATGCCAAAAACACCATCACCATCAGCAAGTACCTGCCTGTGTGCCTGTGTGAAGGAGGGCCCCTCAGAGTGGCGGGACTGAGCCCAGAGACCAAGGAGGGCCCTTCAGTAATGTCCCAACCCTGCAGCAAGACCCTTACAACCAGATCCTTCCTTCCAGGATCACTGCTCCAACAAAGCCTGTTGATAGAGGAACATTTCAAAAAGAAGTTTATTTCTTTAAGGAGCATAAAGGTAAGAACAGAGACTCTTGTTTTGTGCTTTATTGTTTAAAAAACCTTGCCCTCATTTTGCTCCATGAGTCTGTGGCCAATTGGGCACTGCTAAGCAGCAAGGACAGTTCTTCCACTGTGGGAAACCGCCCTGCCTTTACTGAAGCAGGAAGCCATCCTCCTCCTCCTCCCTCGCAGCACTCTTTCCAGTCTAGATAGCATGGATAATTATATCTGTTTCCATGCTCTGCTTAGCCAAAATGGTATTTCTTAAACAATTCCATAAACACAGACAACAGCACTTTGCTTTCAATCTTGTACTTATTTTCCACCTGATAATAAGATCCATTTCTTGACCTGAGAGTGAATAACCCTTGAAAAAAAAAAACATAATCCTGTAGTCAGTGGAGAGAAGGAGGAAGGGCAAAAACATGAGTTGGGGGAGCTTCATGGCTTTCTGCTCTGCAACTCGTCATAATAGGTCATAGCAGTTAGGTTACATTGCAACACAAGACCAATGAGATATGTAGATCAGGGTAAAGCATACAAAGATTAATATAAATTTCATGCAACAACTTGCTTAAATACTGCTTCTAGGGAAAAATAAGTTAAGGAAACAGTGGGAGGGAGAGCACACAATCCTTGTTTTCTGTTATTCCAAGATAACAGTGGACAAAACATCTTGCTTGACCAAAATATTTTTGCTTTAAAAAGACGAATTAGTACCCTAAGTAACTTCTACCATGCCTTAGGGTGGAGTTAGGTGCGTGCTAGAATGTTCCTATCTGTCTGTATCTGCACTGAACTGTTAAGCAGATGCTCACTGAGGAGAAAATAGACTGCAATAAACTGGCACTGACACAGATCTGAATCGCTGGAACTGCTATAGAGATAAAATTCATTTAAGAAATGTGGTTTCCATTTCCATTTTCCTTTAATAAAAAGCTATTGAAACATTAAAAATATCTACTATTTCAAACAGCATACTATACACATAAGAGAAGAAACAGACTTCATTTTATTATGTAAAATGTAATACAGCCCGATACTGCACTTCATGGAAGAGCCAAATTAAAGTCCTTTTTCAGAGCAAGGAACAGATCCTGTTCTCATCTACAGAGCTGACCAACAGTTAAGGTCTGGTCCATTTTCAAAGCCGCAGTCAATGTATGAGGACACACCACAGACCCCAACAGGAGACCTGCACGTGGGAAAGAAGAGAGCACACAGTGCAACCCACCCAAGTGGAGATCTCTAGCTATGCTGACAGTGGACTGCCCTTCCTCCCTCAATCAGCCTCCTCTTCGGTCTTACTCTCGGTGCTCTATCCCAGTCACTATGCAGTGGGAGCCAATACACTCTCGTAACTTTAGCACTGCTCTTCCTAGAGTGGGGCAAACCCCCAAAACAGTCAATTCTTTGATCTTCATGCAAATCTCCCCAAGTTCTGCCCAGGCTGCTTCAACAGCATGTAATGACCTCCTGTCCTGTGCAATGAGTAGTCACGACAAAACCCCAAAATTACACAGATAAATCATTGACTCCTCTCATGATACCGAGAACAGTAATTATTCTGCCAAATTAACCTGCCTCCAAATCAAGCATTTGGTCCTGCACTCTAGGAAGATTTAAGAGTATGAATTTGAAGTACCCTTAGTACTCAGATGAGATCAGAAGCAGGAGTGGAAAGCTATAATGGAGAGCTATATGCCCCTGCATCCCCTCCAATAGCCTGTGTAAGCCAGGCTGACAGCTCCAGAGCTGGTGGTTAATTGTCACACCAGCCTTCTAGAGATACGTGAAACCTGAACAGATACAGCACCCTAAATGCCTGTCATTATGTACCAGAAAGGAACATTGCCATGCTAAGCTAATAGATGATCAGGTCTTCTTTAACAATGTGAAGAAATATCATCATGGACACTATAAATATCTGCATAATTTCAACTCTGAAGAAAAATCTGAAGAGACTTTTAAATATCATTTTTACTGGCTTTGATCTCCCCACACTCCACCTTGTATATTTCTCCTGGGAAACATTCAGCATCACAGCTCCCAAATCCCATCTCTTCCTGGTCCCTTGTATTCACTGCCTTGCACCACCGTGTTGTACGAGAAACATGGTCCAGGTGAAACATCATCCTTGTTGCTGCAGAAGGTTTCCAGGTCACTAGCAGAGAATGGCAACCCAGAATTAGCAAGAACATCAAGACTGCCAGAAAATTAGTACGAGGCTCATAGCTATACTGAGTTTTTGGTCTCTAGGAAGAAGCTCAGCAGCCATTTCCTTATAGCCACACTTTGAACGCTCTTGCAGTGGCGTAAGGAAAGCCAAAAATACCAGTGGTCTTTTCAATAATGCCTTGAAAAATATTTGTGATGGAGAAAAGTGCTGCATTTGAGGGAGGTCCCTGATGCAAGACCCTTTAGGTTCTCAGGGAGCAGAAGGAGCAGGCTGCTCCACAAGGAAAAGTGAGAAAAGCTGGGCACTGCAGGACCACACCAACACCAACACAGGCACAGCACCTGAGCAAAGCCAGTACAGCAGTCACCTTACAACCACAAATCAAGTCCAAGGTCAGTCCAGGAAACAGCAAGATTCATCAAAGCTGCGCTGCTCACTGCACAGCTCAGGCTCAGAGCAAGGCTGAGGCTAGAGGGCACCCCCAAGCCAAGGGGCAGCGAGAGTGCATGGGTGGGGGTTCCAGGTGAGGTGCTCAGGGCAATTGCAGCCCACCAGAGCAGTGGGGCTCAGCAGCAGCTCACAATACTCAGTTTCCCATGTATGGGCCATGAGTCAGCTTCCATGGCTGCTGCTCCAAGTTTTTCACCTAGCAACAAGACAGACGGATGGATGGGGGGGTGTTAGGAGAGATGCTGAAGCAAAATGAGATGAGAAAGACAGAAACTAAATTGTCAGGGAGATTAAGAGAAAGATGCAGTGCCTGAAGCTGCTTGAGCTTCTAAAGGACAAAGTTCGTGGGTAGCAGAGTCCCTTCTGCACTTCAGCCTTCCTGAGAAAGCATGAACACCTCTCATGGGGTGAGGGACACATGCAGCTCTCTCTTGAGCCACACTGCAGGTCCACGGGCTCCTGTGCTTTGATCTGCATGTCAAAAGCTCTGCACCAGCTCATCTATGACCAAAGGCTTTGTCATTTGCAGTGCATGAGCTTACCCTGAATCTGCTTCTCACCAGGCAGCACAAAGTGCTCTGTCAAGGGGTAGCCACGAGGCAGTTCTTGCCATGCCCACGGAGGAATGACAAGTGAGCACTACCACAGCTGATTTTCAGCTGGTTGAACTGAAGCCACTGGGAGGGCTGGAAGGCATGATGCCAAGAGCTGCCCAGGGGACTGACCCCATCCAGGGCCAGAGCCCTGTACCCTCCCCCAGGACATACAATGCTGCAGCCGTTCCTGCTGGTGGCAGGCTTAGGATCAGGGAGAATAGCCAGGCTGCTTCACCACCTCTTCCCAGAGGAGAGGGTGCTCTCAGAGACTTGAGGGTCAGCACTAGGGAAGGCTGTGCCTCCTCAAGCTCTAAAAAAAGGACTTTGTTCCCGCTCAGCAATTTTTTCCCATCTGGGCTAAATCCACTCTTAGAAAGAGATAGCTCTATCTCCAGGGAAACAGGCTCTCTGCACTCACAGGGACTCAGCCAGCTCCCCCTCTCCTTTTGCTATGGGGTCACTCAGCAGCGAGGCTGAGGCACCCAGGCACCATGGGGCATCGGGCTCATAGGGCCACCCCAGGTCTGGAGCTCTGCGAGCACAGGATGCTCCAAGGCAACATGTGCTGGTCTCTGTGCTGGAGCCACACAGGACCTTCGTGAGCTTGCCCAGCTCTGGAGAGCTCACACAGAAGTGATTACAGAGATTGACCATGCTCAGAAGTCTCTCGTTACTGAGACTGATTCGTGCAGTTTGCTTTGAATCTTCTTATTTGCCCAAAATAGCTTCACGTTCTCAGCACCAGTTTTCTTTGCAAAATCACTCACTGCCCTCCTTCCCACCACAGAGAGCCAGACATGTCCTGCTCACCGAGAAGTCCTCCCCAGCTGTGCCACACCATCCCTGTCCCCTCTCACAATCACCCTCCATCCTCTCCCCTTCTGGCTACTGCAAGTCCATGGGATGCTTTGGGCAAGCTGGGGAGCCAAAACAGCTCAGAGGGAGTCAGGGTGACATGACGACAGCAGAGCTCATTGCAGAGCCCCACAGGCCCCTTTTCCAGTTAGCTCAGGCCAGTTATCACCTCCTCCCCATGCCTGCCCAATCTCTGGGCAAACAATTCATGTCATGGTAGAGGAAGGTTTCACCTAGCAGTTTTTGTTTTCCTTCTCTCTAGGATCAACTCTCAAATCTGAAACCCAAGGAAATTACCCCAGCAGCTTCATTTTGGGGATCTGAGAGAACTGTTCTGCACTAGCATCTGAGCTAGAAAGGAAACAAGACCACAAGGGTCTTCTGAGCTACAGTCCCCCTACCCATGCATGGACACGATACCTCTCTTATGGGTACTGACCCAGGTAACCCACCCTTCCCTTAACCCTCCCCTGGTTTGGGGACCAATTTCCAAATCTGTGACCGCTGCTTCTTTGCTTAGAAGCAGAGACAGCCAATGCACCCCACACTGTGTTGCAGGAGAGTTATACCCAGGTTTCCACACAGCTCTGCCATCAGGTGTGCCCTGCTGGGTCCCCAGTCAAAGAGGAGCACACATGGGCAGTGGACACACTGCCTTCCTACCCCCCTGACTTTGGGGCAGAGCATGGTGCAGGAGCCCAGCCCTGACACAATGCCCACCCGGAGTTCGTTGCAGGATCTGTGCCTTATCTCGCCTCAGCATCTGAAAGCAGACTTTGGCTAAGTCCTACATGCTGCTATTTAAAGTAAGCCAATTTGTATTCATTCTGCTCGCTACATTCACCAGTTGTTCTGAATTGTGTTTGAAGCTGAAGGGAAGAGGAAATGTACAACAAGAAAAAATTATACACTGGTAAATTTTGTGCTAATCCCTTCTCCTCCCATTATCGCTTCCCCTTTTTTTGGGTTTCTTTTTGTTTTCTGTGTTTTATGTATTATTAGCTTTAGCATAATTTTGACTGAGAAAATACGTAGCTGATAGGACGGACTAATTACACTACCTAGAAGAATTAATTACACCATCTGTGACTGACAGTGGAGCCTGACTTGTTGCTTCCTGGTAGATGGAGCTACACCACCAGCTGCCCCGAATATTTCCCTGTAGAAGGCAAAGGAGGAATTACCGTAGGAAGCATCGTTTAAAAGCCATTACTTCTCTTTTTGAGCAATTTAATGTCATTGGGTGACCTAGCCTGGCTGGCCGAGTCACAGATGAGGCTCATTTGCCTTCCCTTGTGATCTTTCTACAGATATTTCTACACGTATCCTGGCCCTCTGTCACTAGCAATTAGGGGGCTCAGTCAATCCTAAGAGCTAAAATGGGCCAGGGCCCATTTTCAAAGCAAGTGGCACAGTGTGACTCATGTCCCTAGAGCTACCCTCCTCTTCTACCCCTTCACGTTTCCTGGAACCACCTCTCTGGAAAAAGCTATCCATGAGCTGGAGCCAGGCTTTGCCTGCAAGTTGGCAGAGCCTAAATGTGTTTTGGGGGCTGCACTAACAGTGTGATGGTCGGGATCATCACAGGACATCCAACGCCCTGACTCTGCCCGGTGTTCTCACAGAGACTCCCAAGATCAGCATTTGCTGTTGTTCACCAGCTGTGGGTGGGATGGGAGGGCAGGCCGTTCCCTCAGCATTCACTGTGCACGGACAAGAAGCCACCACACCTCAGGGGAAGCAGGGAGCTGGAGGCAGTGAGGTTTTGCCTTCCTGGAAAGACTGCATCTGTTACATGTTCACCCGTGGAGTCCCATCTGCCTGCTGCTGGCCTGCCGTCAGCAATGGACTCTGGCTGCAGCCCTGAAAGGACCGTGGCAACTTGGGTGTCTGCAGCCAGCTGAGGATCTGTCCTGGTTTATATCCTGGCTTACAATGGGCCTGCTGAAGATTGTCATGGCTGAATGTGGGTGATGGAAGATCTGTGCAGATGCATAGTCTTGAATGTGTGTTTTCAGCTAAGAGAGAAGAGTCGTGCCCACATGGGTCAGGAAATTTTAAGTAGTCATGCTTTAAGGTAGCTGTTCCTGCCCTTTTTGCCTCCAGCTCTGCTGCAGTTCTTTTCCTCCCACTCGTCTTTTAAGCCCACTCAATTTACACAGGGTAAGCTGCAGTTATGTTAGAGCAAACCTCTTGCCTGCATAAACACATCCCTAACCAAAATTCAGGACCCCCAGCATACAACTGTACGTATACCCTCTTGCTATTGTTTGTCAGGCACACATTATATGGACAAAAAACCCTCACTTTCCAGCCCTTGATCCCTAGTTTTAACTAGGGATCTGGTTTGTCTCAGTGCTGAACAACTTAGTGCAGTGATCCTTAGCCTGAGAAACCTGAATTCTTCTCTAGATAATCAAGGAAGAGCTCAAGAGATCCACTGAGACCTTATGACTGCCTGACTCACTTTCTGCCCTGGGTCTTGAACAGCATCCAAACCATATTTGGGTTAAGCCTCTAGGAAACACACACTAGCAGGACACAGACAGATCCTGGGGAATTCCCAGGAACTCACAGGGGAGGTGAACTTTATTTTGGAACTGATACTGGGAAAGGTCTGTGATGGCAACAAAGGACTGTCAGTGCACGAAGTTGCTCCGGCCTTAACCTGTAGGCAGGGTGTTGAGAACAGCCCACAACTCTCTAAAGGGCTTTTTCAACATCATTAAATTCCTTGGTGGGTGCTGAAGTAACAAGGTACTAGTCCTGCACTGCCAGAGCAAGGACTCATGTCTGGCTTATAACAAATATTTGCATAGATGCGTTTCACACGGGACAAACTTCCCGAAATCCTGCTCTTCTGGAAAGGAGAGGAGCTACAAAATTTGGTAGTTTTTCTTTCTTCCTCCCCAGGTAATCCTTGTGCCTCTCATTCTCATTGAAAGAAATTCTCCACCTCTAATCTGGGAGTGCTTTTCTTTGCAGCCTAAGGCCACTCCCAGCTCCAAGGACATGCCACCAGTTTCTCTTGGTATGACTATTTTCTGCATCTTGCCAAGCTCTGTATATGTGGGTGAAGGGTGGAGGAAAAGCAGGCTGGAGTAGAGATGGAGAGCAGAAAGGAGATGTGGCAGTGAAGAAAGAGGAACAGTAAGCCAGAGAGGGTCTAAGGAAAGGGTCTCTATATGAAGTAAAAGGACGTCTGATGAAGGGGAACAGTCACTGAGGAACGACAGGAAAAATCTGGGGAACAACAACAGCAATGCAATGAGTGAGAAAAATGAGAGAGGAAAAGAGGAGCAGATGCACGGAGAAATGACAGGGAGATGCCAGTCTGCTGTTTGCAATTCTGGAAATAGTGATGGGGTGAAGGATTTGGACCTGCTACAGGATATTCAGGCACACGTTTTTCAAGAAGCTGTTCCTGCATTTTCAGCTGGGTATTTCTGCGCCCTTGAAATGTCACTTTATTTCTTTATACCCTCACTTACTTACCTGTCATTTAGAGGTAGTGATAATATTTCAATCACAAGAGCATGGGTATACTTAAGCAAAAAGCTTCAAGATCATGGGTGAAATTGCAAAGTATTGTTACATTTAGTCAGATTTCACACATGTACAGACATGCTTAAATGACCTCATATATCAATAACGACATGTATGTAGATTCAAATATATCACAAAGATATGTGTGCCTTATTTATTTAGGCCAAGCTGACATTTCATGGTTGCCTAGTTACCAGAGAACAATAATGAGAATCTGCTCAGTATATATTGCATGATGAAGGGAAGGGAGAGGGCAGATGGGTATCATGTCAGACACAACCACTTGTCGGGTAGGTTAGCCCTTTTGGTGGCAAACAGAGAAAGGCGAAAGAGATCAGAGCTGAAAGGAATTCAGACAGGGGAGCAATAAGCTGGGGAACGTGGTGTGTGTGGTTCTTGGGATTCCCATGGCACGTCTGTGAGCATGAATCAAAGCTCAGGTCACTGGAAGTTGCGAAATGTTCGTGACTTTCATGATGTATTCCAGGTCTCAAGTTAAACAGACATTAGGAACATCGTAAGTGGTTACAAAATCTGCCTTTACTTACACCAGACCTCCACCTTCATCCACACCAGTACTGCTACCCTTTCTTCAAAACAAATGTCTTTGCTAACTGTAAGGAAGAAGGAGGTTTTGCTGGTGAGAACAAAAAAAGCACCACAGTAATCAAAAGCAGAAAAAAAGTGCATTTTTTCCTTCCAACTGCATTAATTTTATCCAAGATTTGCCTCCACTGCAGCTCCCAACCATTTCAAAATTTGCTTGGCCTGATTTTGTAAACTCATGGAGGAGCCTTAAGGTTCAGAAACTCATCTGACTGTCTCATTTCACGCTAATGGTAGTCTGTGCAAATTTTTTGATGGAAAAAAAGTCCTTCTCAGATTGACATCTTTTGTTGCCAGATCTCATACAAGCCCAGAAAGCTTAATGAGGGAACTTGAATTAATCCCAGGACACCCTGAGAGTGGTTTATGGTTCAACATTCCCTTCGGAATAGAGATTCTGGAGTTCAACCTTCCCTGAAGGCACTTCTAATAGCAGACAAAGAGGTTAAGACAAAATTAAAGATATAGTGTATTTGCCACTATCCATATATTAAAAATAGAATTGCTAAGCTTAGAGACAGAAAACCAGACTTCTGCTATAGTTAAGCTGCCAGAAGTTCACTCTCTGCATCATCCAGCTTAAAAGATGCCAGAACACAGACCTTGTACTAGAGATCCAAATCTCGGGCAAGACCCTTGTCCTGGGTTTTTCTCAGACACATACTGGATGTGTTACTTACCTTAAATACATAGCTCCCTCACAGAGTTCCACCCAGAGTAAAGGCTTCTTTCCATACTACTCAATCTCCAAGAACTCCCTATGACTCATAACATTAATATTTAATCAAGATATGTTAACATTTCTTCCAAATGATTATTGACTGTCCTAACTTTAGAGATGCTGTTGTTGTCCCTTGATCATATCTAGGAACAACTCCTGACAAGATAGTTAAAAAACCTCTTTGCTGGTGCAGTTAAACACCAATGTTTAACTTGGCTCCAAACAAGCCGTTTTAATATTCTTAAAGAAATATTGCTAAGACTGTCAAAGCATGTCTGGTACTGGACCCAAAGGACGACCCAGCCCAGTGCTCTGAATACAGCAAGAACCAGCAAAGGCTTAGGAAAAGACAGCGCAAATCTACAGTGATCCTTCTCCCACTGTATTCTCCCAGCAGCCAGATATCTGTGGCTGAGAGTTTCCTGAGCCAAAGATCACATCTGCGTCAATGAGTTTAGTAGATCTTAATGGCCTTCTTTTTTTTTTTCCATAAATGTGTCAAGATGCTTTAGAACTATTTATAATTTTGCCCTTCACACCATCCAGTGAATTCCACAATTTATGCATGCACCAGATGAAAAAAAAAGTGCCTCTTTTTGATTTTGACTGATAAATTTACTGGGGATTCCTACTCTTCATATTAAGAGAAAACAGTAATTTCCTACTGATCTCTGTGATCCTCGTAGACCCCTGTCATGCCCTACTCAGACATCTCTTTTCCAGGATGAAAGTCCTAACACCCTACCAAATAAAAGGGAGGGTTCGAACTTTGCTGTCTTATGCACTGAGATACTGAAAAGCATGCAGAAGTGTAGAAAATTATATATATATAGTATGAAGTAGATATACATTATACAAACATATTTATGAGATTAGCACATGCAGTCCATTGCAGGCTCTTGACGAAAACTGGGCGGAATGGCAAACAATCAACCATGGGGAGAACAGTGCTTGGGACAAATCATGCTTGTCCACTATGGAAGGATGTTGTTACATCAGAGCAATAAAAGCAAACATTCTTTCATAATTCAAATCAGTTTCAGCTCAGATAAACTGATCCCAGAATCAGCTGTGCTGCCACAGACATCAGATATCTGCTGTATTTCTATCCAGCCAATTACCAAGCCTGTTACACATAAGGCTGGAACTCACTCAGCAAAAGTGGCCCTGGTTGCCTGAAATCTGATCTAAATTACAGCTCCAGCAAATTTTAGATCAAGCTTAACTGAGAAAGTTTTTAAACTACCTTGAATTTTGGAGGCATATTCTCCAGGTCTGGAGTTTGAGGTTTTTCTGTACTCATATACCCAGGTTAAGTACAAAATACTGCTTTTTAATCCCCTCTGCAGGACAAAAGTTGCGTCACCAACCAACCTTCTGGGCTGTGCCATAAATCATGCTGAGAGCCAAGCACACAACATATAGGAGCTAAAGAAACTACAAAAGAAAGGCAAGGACCTGAAAATGTCCACTGGCAAATTATAACTGAACTTTGCTTTCTAGCTTATACCCTCAAAGGCTGTGGCAACTAAAGTCAGATGCTTTTGAGATATTGAAGTGACCCTTGACTATTACTGTCTACCTACTTAGCAAGGCTTATTTACTTCATGTTCATCATGCAATCTGAAATCATCCAATAATAACTATTCTAAATAAGTCAACCACGTTTTCATATTTAATGTACATACTGTAGCTAAATAAAACCACTTTTGAGGGGTAAATAATTGCAGAGGAAGAGAAAAATTCAAGAGCGTAGGCTATGAAGATGCACTTTCAGCTGAAATTTTTTAAAAAGCAATTAGTTGAGGCAGAAAAGCAGGAAAACTGTTCTTATATGGCTAAATCAACACTAGAGGAGGGTTTCACACTAACTGTGGTGGATAAGTGGAAGAAAGCAAGGTGGTACATGAGGGGAGGGGTGGGAAGTGGGTTATGGTCTAAAAGATATCACAGACAAGAGCAAGGAACCTGAACCATAAAGTTGCCTCATGCTGAGTCTAGAGGCAAGTTCTTTAAATTCCTCTGTTTAACAGCTTTTGCATTTGTAGTGGGGGGGTAGAACTTACAAATAGGGTATTGTAAGGATTAATAGTGTGAAGAGGTTTAGGAATGTAAGTGCAGTACAACCAGTGAAAAAACCTAGGAGCTGGACTCCACAAAAGTCACTACAAGGTCTTCATATTTTTCCCTCTGGAAAGGCTGCTATGTTTGAACAGTCTTTGGAGTGCTCGATTCCCAGCTCCCCAGCATGTAACATCCACAGAGTCACCAGCATTCCCAAAAGCAGATGGTGACTTTGGATCAGCTCTGGAGTGATTCTGGCCACTCAGAGATGCAGAAAATCCAGCTCCTCCCCACAAGTCTCAGTAATTCTCTCTACTCCATGCACATCCTCATCTGCAAGACCAGCAGTGAATTATTAACTTCCCAGCCCCACTTCTCCTGATGCTGTCCCAGCTCACAGGAGTTGCTTCCTACTTCTCCCCCTTATTCCTTGGCCTGCCTCTGCTGAGATTCCTCCTTTCTCTATGACAGCCTACCACATAGGTTGCAGTGAATCAAGCTGGAATAGGGTGGGGTGAAACTACACAACCTCAGCAGCATTCAAGACTTCCTGATTCTTTCTTGCCGGGGGAGAGAAGGGTTTGGAATCTCACTTCTTCCCTTTTCCACACCTACAATGCTAAAAGTGAGTGGAGTTAAATGAAGTCAACCCATTTTACCTGAAGGTGACAAGGGAGGAGCACTGCACAGAATATCTGTTCCCTCCACTGTCTGACTACAGGAGGTCCACTGTCCTTCCTCACGGTTTAAAAACAGTTTTCCAGTCTTTTTCAGAATCCACCAAAAACCAGTAGCCACCTCCTCAATGAAACTAGGGTCATGGTTGAGAGCTATGAACTGTCCAGAGATGTAAGGCAGCACAGATGCAGACCACAGAGAAATAATGTGAGGTGACAAGGGGACCTTTTTCAACCAGACCAGACAGGTGGGCAGGCTAGGCAAGGCCAGAAAAGGGTGTGAAATAATGAAACAATGCAAAAATCACCTCCTGAATCACATAGGAATTGCTCCATTGGAGAGAAGAGGAGAGCAAACCTGGAGAAAGATGTTGCAATGGACAAAGAGGATCTGAATTTTAAAAGTAAGGGTTTTTCTGGAAGTACAATTGAGACAATTGGTATGTGCAGGTCACACATGTTATCCTACATGTAATGACACCACCTTGGGGTTTGTTCCCACAGAAACAGCCCAGCCTGGATTTGGCCAGCAGTGGATGAGCAGCATGAGGAGACAAAGCAGGAGCTGTGTTGGTGGCTCTGCAGACAGCGCTCTGTCACCAGAGACAGCTCTGGATGAGCACGTCCCTGAAAGACTGGATCTGAGGATGCTGTCTGCCAGATGGCCCCAAATTCTTCCCAAGGCTTTAGAGTTTGTCATGATTTCATCCTTTTTTAGGACTATGAAGCCCTGCCTCATGCAAAATGAGGCTTTGCCTGCTTTAAGCAGTGGTGAGGCACTCAGAGAGCTCTCAGCATGGGAGACTGATGTTTCTATCCAGCATTCGCAGGTAACTCTGCTCACACCAAGGGCAGCTACCAAACACTCTTATTTCAAGTGGGGATGAAGCATGTCTCCCCAGCTAGTAAGAAATATGCCCTGTGGAGAGGCGGGCTGGGTCAGGACAATGGTCAGTTCAGGAAAAGACTAGGAAGCAGTGGTTTGTAAAGCCAGAGTGGTCTAGGACCACATCTGATCTCAGGGGAGGAAGACACCACCAAAGCAATAGGATGTGCAAGGGACCAGAAGTGTTAAAAAGGAAGAAGAAAGAGGAGAAGATCAAGTGGAAATAGGAAGATGTTGAGGGGCAGAAAAAACCAGCAGATGAGATGGAAAATGCAAGCTGGATAAATAAACGCTATTCTATTCCCCCTCCTTACTAAGCAAAAGCAGTTTGAAAATAAGTCATTATTATAATTATTACAAACATAAAGAAATAATCCCACTTTTGGTCTATCATCTGTCCATTTGGTTGAGAAATGTCAGATGCTCAGGGAGGGGAGGAGGAAAGGTTGACATCAGACAACATCCATTTGTAAAATTGTATCTGCCAGTTTCCCAGCAGCTGCGATCTCCAGTTAATATCAGGAGTGAATGTGAAAGGTTAGACAGAGGGGAGCTGGGGGTGGAGGAATGACGATTTTCAGTTCTCCCCAGCAATTCTTGGCACAAGAGCCAGCACTTGATAACGAATTGACTCAGTCACTAACTCACATAGGCTCCCTCTCTAGTAATGGACTCCAGTCTCATTAGCAAATACAATTGACAGTAAAAATAAACACACTTGCACCCTCCCCCTCGTGTGCTGCTGACACAGCCTTGATTGACGGATCTCACAAGTACATCAATGAAAGGAGAGGACAGTTGCTGTTATCAGTCAGCTTGAACACGGAATGGAGCTAATAATAATATCTTACTTTTACACAGTTTCTTTCTGTCACGATCCAAAGCACCATAGAAAACAGCAGTCTAGCAAGCTCTGAATGGTTTGCAGTAAGTAATTTTGAGAAGGGACTCTCATTTTAAACTTCTCTGTTCAGTTGCTCAAAGGAGCCATATTTTAAATTTATTAATTTTCTGCTAGCACTGACAGTGAACAATACCCAGAGTTAACAGCCTAGAAAAGAGAACAACAGAAAGCAGCTAGGCTTTGTTTTGTTTGCAAAATAAACAAATCTCAAACAGTTCCTTTGGTTCTGAAGCACGACTGCACATACCTGGGCCTCATCCTAGTGATGAAGTATTCTGGTGAGCCTCAGGAAAAATTTTCAAAGACATTATGCCTGAGTTATCTGAGAATGAAAGGGGAAGAGATGGAAGAAAGTATATTTACAGCCTTTAAACAAATAATTAATCAGATCTTTTTGCACTACAGAAGTGCAAGTAGTTGAGATGACACTTCGGTGAGGAATTGTCTTTACCCCAGATCATAATGAAGAAAAAAATATTCATCATTTCAGAAGTGTGTCTAGGCATTACCAATGTACACATGCAGTAACACCACAACATTATGCACAGAACATGCCTAGCAGTCTGCAATGGCAGATGCGGTTTTATACAGAAGCAACCACTTCCCATCAAAGATTATACATTGCAAAAATTCCAGCAAAGGGACATTATGCACATACTCCACAGGCTATGTCTGAAGGCACTATTTAGAACAAGAGCCGTATGTACGTCTCCCAGCACGCAGTGTTCAGTATGCATTATCCCACTTCACGCTACTCACTGCACAGATCCTCCTGCCTGAACTGTCAGCTGCAATCTCACCGAAAAGGGCAAGAGAGTTGAACCCATTCCCCTCGTGTTTAATATCATGGAGTCTGGAGTGCAGTTTCACTCCTTGGTAAGAGGGTTTCTGACAAGGCCCCACATTTTCCACAGCAGCAGAATTTTCTATGGAATACATTTTATTTCCTCCTAAACTGCAGGACTGCATTCTTCAGGTAATGACATTCTATTCTAAGATTGTAAAGAAACCTTAAAATACCAAACAGATGTAATCTGATGCCATGCTGCCCTCCTGAATTGACAATCAGCATGGAAGCACCCTTTTCCATTCTCCTCCAGGGAGGTTTTATATCTGAGCCAGCTTTGTGGCTCTTCAGTACATGTGAGAAGGCATAAATCTTCCCTTTTCCTTACTGGCATCTAACGCTAATTAAAACAAAATTATTAGCTCTATTAGTTTCCCTTTAATGGAGAAAACAGATGAACAAACCAGGGGTTCCCTAGACCCAGTACAGACAGTGGCTGATCTACCAAACCCCAAGTTACCATTGCTTCTCTCATTGCTTTTCCCATCAGCTGGTTCAGCAGTGAACAGCAACCAGTACAAAAACTCATTTCACATTGAAAAGAGAGATGCTGTGCAAAACAAATTCAATGTAACCTCAATATTATTAATGAAAAGAACACAACATTAACCAAAACATTATAATTTTACATGTAAATAGGTTTTTTTAAGAATTCTTCTACAAATTGCACGTGCTTTGCAAAGTAAGGAGTTTTCCAGGAGCATTAAAACCCAGTCACTGGGTCTTGAGTTTTGTTTCTAGCAGCTGGATGGCAAGGCCATCTCAGACCTGGTTCCTGCAAATAATCCAGCCTGGCTGGTTCTTGCCCAGTCACTTCTCATCTCTTCTGCTTACCCAGCACATTCCATCTACTGCCATATATTTCCCAGCAATGCTTCTATACAGTAGTCTATGGACATCAGCTTATGGACTTGAAGGAAAGGGCATCAAACTCAGCTCAGCTAAACTGGCAGTAATGAGTGGTGTTAGGGACTGGAGATTGCTAAAATCTCAGTCCCTTAGAGGCTGAAGATAGGATTTTCTGCACGGACAAAGGTCCTGAGGAAGCAGAGAAAAAGTGAAAGGGTTTCTTTAGGAAGGAGGAAGAAGAGGAAGGAGAAATGAGCCAAGCCCCACCTATAAGTTCAAACCATCAAGAACACACCTATCCTTCCTGAATGCTTTGATGTAGAGATGGAAAGCCATCATTTTCCATTCCCAGTCTAACCGTGACACCATGTTTTGCACAAAAGCCCATCTGTTGTTGATGCTCAGTGTGCTCGACAGTTCTCTATTCCCCTCCACCACAAGCTGTTGCTGTGGGGTTCAGTTCTTCTCCTCCCAAATCTCATTTGCTTTCTGCAGCCAACAAGCTGCAGCTCTGAATGACTCTTAAAGAGAACAGAAGACATGCAGCTTCTGATCCTGCTGATAAAAGAATTTGCTTTGTAACCTTTACCTTTTTTCGTCTAGCATACAGGAACTTCTCTGTGTACAAACACCCCTTTATTTTTGTACCAAATTGCCCCAGATTCTTGCTCCTCCTACTTCCTGTGTAGCATTCAGCACATCCTGCCTCCTGGGACAGACCCTTCTGATAATATCAGGTGACTAGAATAGGAGAAGTTTTATAGTAGAAAATTTTGTTTGTTTTAAATCTATATTTATCATGCCAGTGTGCAACAGAGAAGATTTAATTAGCCAGTGAAGCTCGCCTTTGGTATGTTTTCATGAATACAGTAAGAGTTTTGATGCATGACTTCAGGCTACTACAACAAACAAAGAAAACACACCATGAAATTAAGAAACATAATAATATACAAGAGAAGACACTTGGCTGCTGTTACACATTTCACTGAGAAATAGGCCACCACCAAACCTGGATCAAGCTGCCTAAATCTGGGGATATATTTTAATTCAGATCAAATTTTTGCACTGCAGTCTCAGTTAAATGCTGGAAAGCAGTTAATCGCACGTGAGCTGCTGCACAGGACCCTGGGCGAAAATGAAGAGAGAGAAGAAAGCATGGATGACTAAATAAATGACCCTGATGTGACACATTAACAAAACCCCAAGGTTGTTTTGCATTATTTTGACAGCAAGGGCTGCAAAAAGACTGCTGTGCCAACCAGGACAACACCAGAACACAGCATGACCCTGCCCGTACTTCTGCCATGCCCCCTATTATGGGTCTGCACACATCTGAAGCGGACTTACCCAGCAGCACAAGCGCTCACACAGCTCTTTAGAGCATAGGTAGGTCCTAATGTGGTACAGACAAGTAACACTAAGAGTCAGCATCAAGAGTCAAAGCTGACCTCTTCTAAGCAGCTGCAGAATGGCATCCTTCGGATAGCCAGGCCACTTCTCAGTGAAGGAGGTCTTCAGGTCTTCCCAGGTATACCTTTGATCCAGTTCTAACTCTGTCACACGTCTTGCCTGACCTTCTCTGATGAGCAGAAGTTAAATAATACATTTGACTTTGCAGGTATGTCATAAGGATTCATTATTTAACATTTACACTTCCCTGTATGTACTGCTGTGTGATGCCATTTATTATCTTTCAGTCCTCCATTCATGTTCAGAGGAGGAATCAAACACAAAAACCCAATTTCAGACTACCCAGAGGAAAACTATCCCACCCAAATTTCTAGAAACTGCTTTCAATTTTATCTACCATGATTTCTAGACAATAGACTTTTTCTCCTAAGTTTCAGAAATGCCGGTAACACACAACCTGAAGGAGCAGCACTGCATCAGCAAGCTTTACCAGGCGTGGTTCTGCTGGCAAATTCCTTACAGCTTTACTGTGCTTGCAGCACCCATTAATGCATGACTGTCTTTCCCATTACCACTTCCACATAGCACAGAATGAGAAAGAAAATAGCACCTGCTGGGAGACACCTGGGGTTTGCATCCAGGTGTGAGCAGCTGGGGCTCTTTCACATGACTCGGGTTATGAGGGAGCAACGTTTGGAGCATACGGATGAGGAGCAGTGTGGGAAGGTCTTACCAAAACTGGCTCTGTCACTTCAGGGCTGAAGAGAAGATTTCATTCTCCAAGAGCTGCCAATCTAGTACTTTTCTGCTAGTGATAATATTTCCTAAGTTTATTTTTAAACTTAGTGAAGTATGTGCTACCTAACAATGTATGTCTCTTCAGTCTCAGGGAAAAAGAAAAAAACAAGAAAAAAACTACTGAATATCAAGCACTGCAAGCCAAAATCAGGTATAACCAAATTATAGCTTAATATGTTTCAGGTATTCCATTTAGAGCTTCTGATCTTTCAAGGAAATAGGTTTTCCCCACTGAGAAATGTATATGCAGTGAAATTAAAGCAACTTTAGCCCCATGTGAACCAAAAGTAGGTTGGGCATCTATTTTAAATAATCACCCAAATGTTAATTTTTCATGATGGAAGGAAGACCTGGGAAGAAAGGAATATTCTCTTCTTCTAACCCATATGTTCACCTCCAAACTACTGTCTTTGCTACTCCAGCCTGGGGTGTAATATAGCACATGGTTATATGCATAAAACCCAACTGCTGCTATTTGCCATCTTTAGAGACAGGGCAGGGCACAAGTGCCCTGGAGAGTCCTCTTTCAATATTTGGGGCACCATCCAAGTGCTGTCTAGCATAACAGGAAAACAAGATGCCAGGGTGAGGGGGGAAAACCCAGCATATGTACAAGCCTTGAAGCTCAGACCCTTCTTCCATCTGAAGTCCATCCTCCCTCTTCCTTTCCTCACTTGGGAGGCAGATCCTGAGGGAACGCTGGCATCCCAGGTGGCCACAGGGGCAGGGAGCTGCGTCTCAGCTGGTGTGGGACTTCTCCTGCCACCCCACACTGGCCCTCCATGAACAAGAGGGAAAAATAAATCCACAGGCAAAGGAGGAAGGCAAGTGCTGCTAAGTGGCTCATTGGTTTCTATGGCAACTGGCTCCGCTCTACTCCAGCTGCTTACCCCACAGTCCCTCTGTCACCCTATTTTTAGCTGAGAAATGAAAGAAAGAGGAAAAGTGGTGGAGGTTTGGGGAGGAGAGAGTTGGGAGACCTTCTTGGATTTTGCAGAGAGAAGGTTAATACGGATGCAGCCTTGTCTTGCTTTTAATCACAAGTTAACTCCTCTGTGTGAAGGCTTCCTATGGGATTCCTCAGACCTGATGCACAGTCAGATCCCATATTTGCCACCACCATGAAGCAGCATGCAAGAAAGGCAGCCCAGCCATCCCCTCCTAAGCATGAGAAGCAGCTAGGCTGTGAATTTGACCTAGGCATTGACACTGAAAAGCACAAGAAGGATCTTCTACTAGGGAAAAAACTCCCCTCCCACAACCCAACACAATGAAGTGATGGAAGTCAGGACACCAGTATTTTAATAGCTCATTTCCTTTTTTTAAAAAAAAAGTTGAATCTGTCCATGATCCCTCTGTCCTGCATGGTGCAAGAAAAGCCTCACAATGAATGCAACACGTTTTGTTCAAATATCTCATTAAGGGAAGAGCCAGAACCAAAGTTACCTGGGCTGTACCAAGGCTAAACTTTAGTTTGTGGATTTTGGTGTGGGAGACTTTAGTCACTGAGCTTCAATATATCTGCTGGTAAATCTAGAAGATATTGTAGCCTGCAGTTTCAGTAAGCGTAGGAGAGTGTGTTAACAAAAGCATGGATCCCTTGGCCTCTTCTGTCTGACTACAGAATCACCAAATCACAGAATAAGCTGAGTTGGAAGGGACCCACAAGGGTCATCGAGTTCAACTCCTGGCCTGCGCAGCACCATTTCCAAGAGTCACACCCTGTCCCTGAGAGCGTTGTCCAAACGCTTCTTGAGGTCTGTCAGGCTTGTGCTGTGACCACTTGCCTGGAGAGCCTGTTCCAGTGCCCAAACATCGTCTGGGTGAAAGAACCTTTTCTTGATATCCAACCTAAATCTCCCCTGACAAAACTTCAGGCTGTTCCCTCGGGTCCTGCCACTGGTCACTACCTGCCTTTCTGAGATAATGTGCCCAAACACTGTGAGATACAACTATTTTGACATATATTTCTAGCGTCATTCCCCTCCTTCTCCCTAGAAATTCCAGGAGTTTTATAACGAAATGTTGCAACTATCCTCCAAATAATAATGCTTAAATTCCAAAGAAGGCAGAGTGATGCCATAAACATCTATATTCACTTTTTTCATTTCAACTGCCATGACATTTGATGCTTGTATCCAAGCTGTTCCTGCTAACAGGACTGTGGAAGTCTACCTTTGCACCACACATTTTCACTTGCTGCCACAAGAAAGGATATTGATCTGTGTATCTCTGCTCACACAGCAAGGCTTTCCATTTTGGAGCTGTGATATTGTCGGACTAAGAGGACAAGGAAAAGATCAATGATTTCTAACAATGATCACTTTTAAGAGGAAGAGCATTGGTAAAATTACTTAGTAGTCCAAGTATCGCATTTGCAGTCTCTGCAATCAGTTCTATATCCTGGCAGGCATTAACTCTTTTGCTTTTGATAAAATAAGTATATTGGGAGAGAATCATCCACTTTAGAAATGTTACTGGCTATGGCATGTGATGGTATATACTTTATATAAATGGAGTAGGTTGCAGCCTTACAAAACTGTGTAAGTGCCAGGGCCCTAGGAAGGCTGGGGGCTCCACAGGAACATCCCTACAGCCCAGCTGAGAAGCAGAGCATCTGGGAGTCACCAGGGGCAACCCCATCCCGTGGCATCAGGTACCTCTCTGGAGCAGTGGGGCCATGGCCAAGCAGGGCAGAGCTGTGGGGATCTGGAGCCTGCTGCAGCATCACTGGGGCAGAGGGTGATGGTTCTGGGGGCCTGAGGGCCTGGGACCTGGGCAGGGTGGAAGAAGCCCCAAGAAATGCTGGGCAAGGACAATCAGGGCTGTTGGTGTCCTCAGAGCCCTTGAGAAGAAGTTGCACAAGGCAGCTCAAGAAACATTTTAATTCCTAGGAATTTGGAAGCTGGCTTACTCCATAAAGCTACTGGGATTTTTTACTTCCATTTGTGGCCTCCAGAACATACAGTGACAACGCGCCTCATGGATTAATCACCACTGTGTGAAGTAGCCAGGTACTGCATTTGCCAATTTTTCTCAGAATTTCCCTTTGCTAGTTTCTGGAAAGACACGAAGAAAAGGTGCTCCCAACAAGACCTCTTCTGATACATGTTACTTCAAACATTTTGATCAAGTCCCTTCTGACTGAATTTCATTTCTTGAAGCAACTACCAAGTTCATCCTCCCAGGGAACCTTGTAAAATGCATTAGCAAAATCTGCTCTGGCAGGAAACAACACACTCACCCTATAACCCTCCTGCACCTCTGCATGGTCTGGGGGACTGTCAGATTGAAAATCCACACAGGAAAGCAGAGAGGACTCAGGACTACAAATCTTCCTCTGACAGCCCTGGAAAATGAAAGACTGCTATGAACAAGACAAGGACAGTAGCAAAGGTACAGAATACTCAAGCACACAATCAGACTCTTCTGCCAGGACATTCGCTGAAGGCGGCTTCTGGCCAGCCCAAAAGAGATGCAGGAGAGAAGAGATCCTTTGCAATGAGGGGCACTGAAGGCAGAAGCAGAGGTGACCTGAAGGAAAGCAGCAAGGCATGCTTGCAAGGCCTTCAGTTCCTCCTTGGAAGGGAGACAGAGAGAAAATGCATGCCAGTAAGCACACATGCACTCACAGGATGGACGGCAGCCTGTGCTGGGTGGTGATGGACAGCCTCACATCCTGAGCAATAAATGAAAGGGTGAGTGACTCCTTTTAAAAGGGGTAGTCAAGGACGGAAGAGAAAATAATCAGATGTGCATCTGCACTTGCCTCTGCAGGTTCAGTAGAGAGGTGGAAGCTCTGTGACTGCCAGACAAGTGGCTTTACTGAGGAACTGTGTCCCATTTGCAAAATTGGAGGCTATGATCCTGACCTTCCTTGTAGAGCATTTTCATAACTACAGATGGAAATAGCCAGCCCTAGGTGGTGATTCTGATCATCATTTATTCTGCTTTCTGACAAGAGGAGTGTACAAGCACTTTGAGATGAAATGTGTCTGCACATTTAATATTAATTTATGGAAAGTATTCATGTGCAGTCTTGACATTTGTTTTCCATATATACTAGCAACAGGAAACTCGAGCCTTTGAATGTTTATAAGAAATGAGCACACATGCAAACAATGCTGACAGAAGATGATTTTCTTTAAAACCTGACTATTTTCACTTCTTTTGCATTTCTCATTTGTCCTTATTCAGCACATTTTAACCTGCAAATGTTATCCTCAAAGGTCATAGGAAACTCAGATTGTCAAATAAAGCTGAGGCACTGCAAAGATGGTACTTGGTAACACATACAGATTGAAACTGATAGAGATATATGGAGAGAAATCTTACAGAGGTCTGACCATAGTGTAAAGTCTGACAAAAAAATCCTCCACTCATCAGTGGGGATCCTCAGCCCTATCCACCATAAACTAGAAGACCAAGTTAAAAAGGAAAAGCCATATTAATTATCAAATGTGAATTGGCCCTGTGGAAGAGTCTCTCATATCTGTACTTCCAGATAGTCCATGGCAGCAAGGTTACACGAAACTCTTCAGTCTGGCTGACACAGCCTAAAACTCAGTACTGACTCCTTCACTGAACTACAGGGCTGTCAACAAACACATGTAGAGCAGCTATAAGTCATGGAAGTCTATTTGCTCTGCAGAGCCCTTGGATAAATCCCTCCTGAGAGTGGTCCTCGGGATGACTGAGCTGCAAAGCTGGTGGGTGCCAGTGACCACTCCAACACCTGCTGTCTCATTAATGATCTCAAATCCCTCATCCTCAGTGGGAAGCAAGATACATCGAAAATACAGAGAGAGAAGACTCTGTTCTGGAAAGGGAAATAAGCTTTTTGGAGTGTCCCATCCAGCAGTTCAGGGGAGTACTAAAGAGAAGAAAGGTGAAAATCAGACAAACAGCTTTTGTTCCTTTTTCGTAAGAACTGCTAAGCTATTTTGCCTTAAAGAGATGTTCCTTTGTTAAGGGTAACTCCACAGCCATCAGATCTCTTTTAGCAATGTCATACGTGGATGTTTATCATCTGCTGTATTAGACTTTGTCTGAGCTCAGTCTCCTTGATATCAAGCAAGAGTGACTTGTAGGTCCTAGGCCAGGTGTTGTGCCATTTGTGTGCTTTGCATTCTGGGCACAGATACAGAGGAACTGAATCTTGAGGCTCTTTGTTTTCTCATCAGTTGTTTTAATGAAGCAGAATAATTCCATTACTCTATACAGAGGGAACTGGCAGTCTATCTTGTCCTTCTGAGGTCTGTTTGCTGGTTCATAATTTGCAGTGGTGATCTTGGAAAAGCTGGTAGAGTTTACAACCAGGCACTCTTCAGAAAGGAGATACATCACTGAGAATTACTTGCTTAAGCAGGTCACTCTCCCCATCATCCAGTGCAAAAGGCCTGCAAGGTAATTTTCATTCTAGCTGGTGTCCTAAGTCCATGTCACTCTGATGTTCGCAGTAAAGGAGTTCATTCAGTTTATTTGCATCCTTAAAACTCCAGCCACACCTTGGTATCCAGCAACCCTGGTTGCCTTGGCTGCAAAGAGATGGCAGGGACATTTCAAGATCTTTTGGCAGCAAAAGAAGCAGCAATAGAATGAAAAAGGGAGGAGGATGCTGTGCTACACAAGACATCCAGCAAAGACATTATGCAGGTTACTAGAAACATCCTGCAAGAGAAGCAGACTTCTAGGTATTATTTCAGGGACTGGAAGTGTCTGAAACATCACAGGATGATGATGTTGTGACTACTTTTGTATTTCAGCATCTCCACCAGGAAACAGCTCACAAGGTGCTTTCACTGAAAAGCAGTAAACAGCTGGCTGGAAGTTAGGATTGCACGGCAGCGATGGTCCACAGAAGAGATCCAAATATCAAGCACAAGCATGCACTGGAAGCATTTGAAACACATCTTATGAGCAACTGTGGCTCACCCCTTAATATAGGCTTTCAACTGGATCAATGACTCACTTCAGAGAAGTGATGGGGTAACATGCATCCTGACAAGTTTGGCAGACACTAGACTTCTTTAAGGATATTGATGTGCCCTGAACTGTCCCTCCTGCCCCATCCTGCACAAGCCCATCCTTTGCTCCTTATGGTCTGTGTTGATGGATCCTCAAAGATTTTTTTCTCTGGTGTACTACTTTGAGACACCTTTGCAGCAAATTACATGGCATCATTCAGCAAGAGACAAGGGTCACACATCCAGCTGGGAAGTGGGCTAGTAACATCGTACTGCGTGATTCCTAAAACCGGCTGTAATAATGGGGATAATGTAAGGGACTGACATAACAGCAATCTGACGATTTAGTGTTGCTATGCAACTTGAGTTGGGAACAGACTTTTGCAGTCGCTTCTTAGTTGTCCATTGAATGCTCAGTGACAAGTGTCTGGCAACCTTCCCCACTCATCACTTTACCTAAAGCAGAAGGAATTCATGTGCAGGTTTTGTGACAAGGTGCCCTCTTCAAGCCCCTAGTGTAAGCAAACTGAGATGCAGACACTTACAGTGCTTTTTCCGATATGAATGAGATTTGTGTTGTGCTACACGCACATAAACAGCTACATACATTCACACACATTTCTCTTTCCTCTGATTCATTGCACATCTTCCCCTTTTTCCTCCTTTCTCACCTTAAGGTCACCATGTTGTCAAAGAAGAGCAGTGTCTTTGGAAGCTTTTCCCTGACCATGTCACACCTATTTTCACACCAGTTCACACTGTTTTCTAACTTTGTACAATGTAATTCCTTCAGACCTTTCCATCTTTCTCCCAACTGTTTTCTCAGACTCATTCAAAGTGGGAACAGATACAGTACTTGCTCTATCTTGTTTTATTCATCTGTCCTGAAAATGCCTTGACCTGTCTTGAAACTGACCAGTTTCAAGCAATGATGCCTTCAGCCCTTTCCTTGGGACTCTGATAGACTGACAAAACTCAGTGGTTAAGGAAACTGACTTGCTCATCTCCCTGGCTGAAACCTGACTGCTCCTAGTGACATCTCTTTGTGCCACCCTCAAAAACTTGCCCTTGCATGCTGGTATCTCCTGAACGCCAAGGTGACGGCTATTCTGCATCATGAGTAACTCACTCCCTGTGATCCTTTGTTATCACTTCCCAGACCTCTCTCAGTTGTTGCTTTTCCCTGAATTCCCGTGCTTTCCACAATCTGTTTTGTGGTGTTGCTTGTGTGATGTTTAATAGCCACAGCTCAGAGTTGGCTGCATTTCAGTGGTAGGAGGGGGAACACAGGGAACTGTGAACTGAAACTCCGTATAATGTTGCTAGAGATGAGAACAAGTAAGGGAGTGTTTGCTATGCACGCTATCTCCAGAAAAACATCTTTGTAAATGTGTATCTGTGCAGGCGTTGTGGAGATAGGGATTACGTTATGCAGAGGGGAAGAGGAGCTGACTGACAGTAGAGATTTGCAGTCCATATTGATGTTTCACAATTGTGCATCTGTCTGCAGAACAGCCATGAAGCTCTTGAAGTCATTGCACTAAAAAAAAAAAAATAAGGAAAGATAAATCAATAACTTCACTCACCCTTTTACCACAGCTCAGAGGGCGGAGGAGGAGTGTGTCATAACAGCTCACACTAGTGAGAAAATTTTAATTGAACAGTCTTCAACCAGAAAATATCACTTCGATAAAATCATAATTTTTCAAAAAATTCTAAGTACAAATGAAAAATCCCTATGTAAAAGGAGGCTGAAACAAAAACTTCAGTATTGAAAAGTTTGCCTTAAGGAAAAAAATGACAGGTTTTCTTTCAAATTAAAATACTATTTTTGAAAGCAACTTTTATTTTCTTAACGTATTTTTCTGTTTGTATCGTTTTTACATTCTTCAGTTAACGATGAGAGACACTGATGTGTTCAGTATCCTGCCATTAGCCTGGAATCAGGTTTCTAGGATATTAAAAACAATTGGTCCCTAACTAGTACCCAGAACATTTCTATTTCAGAGTGCAAAAATTTAAATTGTTTCATTCAGCACAGACTAATAAAGCTGCTATTGCTTTTGATAGAAAACTCATTACTTTGTAGAAAAATCACTTGTTTTGAATATAAAATATCACCTGTACTAAATTATATAACAATATTGAATTATTATATGCATGGTATGTTATGTTACTGGTAGGATTGCATAACGTGGCCTCATATGAGATTTGATTTGGCATAACCTAACTGCATTTCAACTGATATGTGAAACGGTACCAAAACTTTACTAATTTTCAGAATAAAATATCAGTTATTTTTCTAAAAGTATCTAATGAAAATGTTCATAATTTTTAGTTCCTATGAATACACTGAAAACATTATTTTTATCATGAAAAGTAACAAGACACCTTGAAATCATAAACTTTGACATTTCTCTCAAATGAACATTTCACGTTTCATCTGGCTCTCACTTAACCTGTGATTCATTCTTTGTACTAACTTAAATCTCCCTATTTGGAATAGTTTTCAGATTGGAGGCCTTGTCGAAAGCAATCATCATAAATTCAGCATGCACTTTATCGTAGCTGGTTCTACCAGCATTTGTTGCAAGATAAAGCAGCTAATCTGTACTCACTTTCATCCCAATATTAATTCTTTTTTATGCATTCACAGGGATCTCAAAATTATCCCCATCAGAATACATAAATGAGGATAAAATAAATCAGGATAAATTAAATCAATCTTGCCACCCAACCACACCCAAGAACACAGAGGGTTTCAAGGCTCCCACCCCAGCCCTGCTCACAAGATCCTGTTACAGGAAGGACCCGGGATGGGACTGACACTTCTCCTCCATTCCTCTGCTCACCCCACTGCGCACCAGAAGAGCTTGGACTTCCCTTTCTAGCATGTGAAGGCAAGAAGAAAAGAAAAAGATCTGCCTTCTGAAAGCACAAGTCCTCTTCTTCGTGCCGTCAGCAGCTGCAGTGGAACTGCAACCCAAGGCTTCCACCTAGTGTCTGCCGGCCACCTCGGCACAACACCCCGCAGCAAGGCTGGGGCGCCAGGGGTGCCCCGGACCCCCATCAAGAGCAAAGCCTTGGCTTATTTTTGAGGTGGGAATATTTTCCTTACAACACAAAACCAAGCCTCGGCTCATTATGAACCACCCAAGCTGTCACCTAGAACTAACCAGCTTCTGGTTTACATGTGGAAAATAAGATTATTATAACTTATTTATTTTTCCCCCATCATACAGACAGTGTTAAAATCCAAGGCTTTAGGAGGATGCAACAGAAAAGAAGAGAAGCTTGTTGAATTAGGTAGGACCGCTCTCATATGCCCAAGGATATTTTCTTAACCTTTCTCTGGTGCTGACTTGCCTTCATGGTAAGCTCACAAGAAAACTGAATGACTTTCTAACACTTTAGTCCTGCTAATTAAGAGATACTTAAAAATTAGGCACAGCCTTTAGAATGGATATGTGATATACAGGCACTTTCCTTTCACTTGTGTTCGACTCCTTCCTCCACCTTCATTTCACATCAAGGTGATGGCTATTCTGCATCATGAGTAACTCATTCCCTATGATCCTTTTTTTATCACTTCCCAGACAACCTTTGCAGACTTGGTGGGACTTTAATCAAAACAAAGAATGAAGGACCTTATCAACAATCGTTTCTGCCTATCCCTTTCTCCATCCTATGAAAAGACAGTGTGTTTGCTGTTGAATTTTTATTTCCTTAAGGGCATCTAAAGCAGTACAATCTTGGTAGCTGTCAAAGCAGCACCTTTTTTGTTCGTTGTCACCCTCATACACTCACACAGTGACCTGATACAAAACTGTCTTCTAGTTCTCTGGTAAGTCCAGGTTTTAAAAATCTCTAGTGCAGGTGTTTCCAAGACCTTTCACAAAAGGCAGTTCATCAGTTTTAAAATGCTTCTCTTGATCTCTCTGCTTCAGCTTCCTTGGAGCAAGATTCCTTATGCTTTGGTTTATGGAAGCTAGAGGCTGTGTTCTGCCTCCAACACCTGCTATTAGTCATTTGGGCAAGTGGGTGTGTATATATAGATCCATACATACACCCATTCACAAGAAAACTCTGTTAAGAGGAGCTCAGAGCTTACAACGGGGCCCCAGAGCTTTTTAGAATATGTAGTCACACTTGGAAACTGGAGTCACTGAAAGCCATAAAAACTCACCAAGCCATGAAACCTGATCCATCTGCCTCAGTGTTCCAGTATCCCACTGCTCTCACCTACAAAAGCCCATATTCCTTCAGCTTCCCAGCTGCCTACTCTTTTGATAACATGCATGAAATTCGGGATATGTTCTATGGGGTTCAAAGACTATTTTAGCTGAATCAGTCTGTGTGCAATGTAAATGTAAACAGGAAAGGAGAAGCCACTGATGGAAGAAATGGTTGGAGCTGATGCATACACATTGCCCCTTGGGGATGATGAAGGGCTGTGCAATACAGAAACAGCATCCTGCTAGCACAAGACCACCAGACTCCTGTGTGGAAGCTCCACCACAGAACTGGTAGGAGCTATAGGGTGAATACAGAGAGTATATTTCATTGACGTCACTAGCCAGCATTACTTAGAACACGGCTAAGCACAATTGCAAAAAGAACTGCCTCCAAGCTATTCTATTTATATTCCTACCAGAGTTACCATTGGTACAGTCATTCTGCTGCTGAAATCCTGACCCTGTCATTGCCAGTGTAGCCACAGACCAGAGGAGATCATTTTGGATCGTTTCAGAATTTGGCATGTCTTAATACCAGCAAAAGCAGCATTGGCAGGGGGTGGAGTGTGCTATTTGCACAGGACCTGCGTCAGGATTGGCATTCAGTGAATAGCAAGGCATATAAAGGCATTTTATCCCAATATAGAGAATAACGCATCTTCCTCTGCGTTGCTGGTGGTAACTTTGGCAGTCCAAGGAACAATGGTAATTGCTTGTTACTGTGGAAACAAGACCTCCAGAAATAACACTAATGAGCCAGCAGGGTCGTGGGAGAAACACAAGCATACTGTCTCCTGCAAACATACATGATTTGGCTGTACAGAGGAGATGGGGCTCTGGGGAGAGGAGCAATTTATTTGAATGGAACAGGCACCCAGCACAACCTCCATTCATCCCCCATGCCAGTCTCAGCCTGCAAACAATTTAAGTTACTTGAAAAAAATGCTCAGATAATTTTGGAAATCATTGCTTTTCACCTTCCTCCCTGCCTTAAATTTTGGGGAAGTCGACTCAGAGATCCTCCCTCCTTTGGAGGGACCCATTTTGTGCAATACACCTGATAGGAAGATGTCTCTAAAAATCTCTCTATGAAAAACACGTTCTTACAAATTTCCCTACCTAGTTCTGCAGATGCAAGGGATACCAGTAATATGAGAGATGAGTCTATAAGCACCTGAATGACAAGGTCCTTCCCCTAATAATAGTCTGTTCGTGAATCCACCACTCCACTCTAAACAAGATGAAAGGAGGAATATGTACAGCAAAAGAGGGGAAAGAAGGTAGGAGACACCAAGAGCTTACTGCAGCCTCAGCATGTGTCTTTTTCCCCTTTCATGCTGTGTTGCTCTTGACAAAGAGAGAAGATAGTGTAAAGGAAGCGAGATGATGGATGGTAACCTGTGAACACAGCTATTTTTTGTGCTCCATATTCTTTTGCCTTCTAAAATCCCCAAAACGATGCTTTCTGCCCCCAGTTCCTACTGGGACAGCAGTGTGGTGGGTGGCTGCATATTTATAGTCAGCTCAGCCTCATGTGCTAGATGCCATGAAGTGGACCTAGTGCTCAAACTGCCCTGAAGGATTCTTCCTTCTGCCTGCCAGTGGCTCCGAGGCTGTTAAACTTGATCTTCCTAGTTAAAGATGACGTACTTCACATTAGCAAGTGGCCTCAAAGGAGCAAAGATAGGCATAGAAGCCAGAGCTAGCCCAGGCCAGACAACATTTTCAAACACATCCTGCCTTAACATGAAGGAATGTTTTTGATTGCTCCACCCTACAGGGGAAAGAAAAGAAGATGTAAACGTCAGTCACAGGGAGAAGAAAGGCGTGAGTGTACTCAGATAACAGGGCCTTTTTTACTGGTGGCTCCTGTGGCAGGCCAGGAGCTTCTCAAAAAGCAAATAAACACGTAGGGTCACCACTTTGCTTGTTATTGCACTCCCTTGAATCATTTTTATTCACTGTTTGTTTATTAGCTATACTGAGAAGCCTCAGATAAAATCAAGGCACTACTGCACAGATTAGGAACATCCCTGACACCAGCGCTTGCCACGCTGTATGCGCCCACAACAAGCAAAAGGAGAAGAAGAAAAAGAGTGTTGTCTACAGACGAGGACCTAAGGCAGAAAGACACAAAATGACTCAGCCATGGTTATGTCAAGAGTTAGTGGCAGAGTCAGTAGTTCTCTAATAGCAACTTCAGTCTGCACAGCCTTTGTCCAGAGCTTTAATCATAAACGCCTCCATTTTCCTACAACCCAAAAATAGGACATGGGCAAGCAGTGTGAAGGAGTTTGACATATAAATGGGAAATAAAAATCAGAAGCTAAATGATCAAGATGTTGACATGTCCTTCAAATATTATTGCATTGACACAATATTGTGGGCAAGGGCTCTCCATAGCTTTAATAATTTTAATTTCAGAAATCTGAATCACATTTGTGTGAGGGGTTTTTTCCTCTTCAGAAAAAATAAAAATAAATTTAAAAAAAAAAAAAAAGTTTAAGGCCTGAAGTTGCTCTCAGACATGTAGATCAAACAAAACAAAATAGAGTTGTGTGTATATTGAGGCCAGTAAATTAACAGTATGCTCCCCACTGCTGAGCTGCTGGGGCCCCAGTTCAGGATTTCTGCTTTTCCCCAGCAACAGTAGGTGACACTGCAGGTATCAGAGCAGAGCATGGTCCAGCAACTCCTGGAGAGCCAAACTGGTTTAGACCTGCAGCCAGGGAACGATGGAGCCAGTTGACCAAGGCAGGAAAATGCCTCAAACACTGCTCCTTTCAAAAAAAGGAAACATTAGAAAAAATCCATACAGCCTCTCTCTGATCTGGTTACGTGAGCAGTGTCCAGGGTGTAAGAACCTCATAGATGTTAAAGAAAGAGAGGAGAAACGAAATTCGGTTGGGTAAAAATTTCTGAGGTTGTAGCCACATATTTGCCTAGAGCATCCCACCCCTCCAAACTCAGAAGGTTACCATGGTGACAAATTTCAGCTGTAGGTAAGAAGGAAATATTTCTGTATGAAAGCCATTTTGTAGAAATATAAAACCTAAAGATTAAGCCCCATTGCACCATTTATAACCTTCGTTGCCACATATTCACAACTAGATGAGCTTTCTTGTCTCAAGAACAGTTAACCAAAATGCAAATAAAGCTGCTTTGTTTTAATTCATGTGTTCTGCTAATGGAGCTCATCTCCGTACAGTAAAATAACGTTCTCAAATTCAGCAAAAAATGTAGGTATTCATTTGCTTCCAAATTGTGTCTAAGGGAGTTATTAATACTTTTGATTCTCAGAAGACAGATCTATTCCATTGCTTGACTGTGAATTAGAAGAAAATTGCCTTAAAACATGCTTGGATCCAATTCATAGCACCTTAAGCACAGCAAGTCCCCAGTGCAGCCCGCATCACGCACTCACAGCAGGGAGCCAAGCATAGCTTGGATTGTAGATTTCCTCTCAGTAACTTAGGAGAAAGTTACAGCCCAATGATCACACGTTCAACCAGGCCTAAATCATAGATCAGCTTGTGGAAGCCATCACAGTAAACTCCCTCTCCTCCCATCCTGGGATTCCTAAGTGACTGGCATGTACTAAGGTGCCATTTCCTCAGTTGTCCCAGCCTGAGCAGTTCTGCTCCTGCTGCTTTAATTTCTCTGAGGCTTAGCTCAGACACAGGGAGTCACACAGCCTTGGACCACCATCACCTGGGAGCCAGGGGCAGAGTGCCAGCTGCTAGAAGCTCCTGTAAGATTACTGACCTTAACAGCACTAAAGCTTTGTGGCATTCAATGATGCCTTTCTCTGCAAACTCTTCCTTGCCCCTTGAGTCTCACACAGACACCAGCGTGCCTGGGGCTGTAAAACCGTCCCTCATAGCCAGGGCACAGCTAAGTGACACTCTGGCTTTAGTAGGGTCAAATGAGCAGCGAGACAGCTGTGGAACAAAGCCCAGCTTTAAGCAATGTATCCCTTTTATGAAAATTGGGGGGGAAAAAAACAAAGGGCTGGAAAACTACTGAGCATGGGTCCATGACATGACTGGCAATGCATTTCCACTTCCTTTGTCTCCAGTGCAGGAATGAAGGCTCAATCATTCCTTCCTTCTCCCCCTGAGCCCATGCAGCCATGTACTGCTTGACCATCCCATTAGCACACACAGCCACATCACAAGCATTGCAGAGAACTGCAGGTATTCTCCTTTTGCCTCAAATCCTTTCAAAATACCTACTCTCTGAAATCTCAACATCCTGCTTTATTTAGTCTTCAAAGTGCCTTTCAGTTGTCACTGAAATATAGTGATTACAATTCATTTACTGTGTAAGGATTTACAGTGAACTATGCTTCAGTGAATTGTGCCAGGTTAATTGTGCACTGAGCTCCACAAATACAGAACCAAAGTTCAGCCCTTGCCCAGCTAAGAGGAGTGCTCTCTTGGTAATTTATGATGTCCTCTAGCCATAGGAGCAGAAGAGGGAGCAATCACTAGCCAGTAAAGCCAGCAGCAGCTCTGAGTTTTTATCACACAGTAGCAGATGGGCCTTTGTGGTTTGTGATAGGGTAAAGATCCTTGTTGCTCATCCTTTTCCCACAGATTGTCAGAGGACTGTTTGTACTGGAGAGTCCAAGTTAAGAAAAGGTTGGTCTGGTCAGAGTTCAGATGGGCACAGGACTGTGTAACCAGTCATTTCACCCACTTCAGTAGGACCAGCTATTTAAACCTGTGCATTGGTTTTGCATGGCCTGGTTTTTGGTAGCAGGGGCTACAGGGGTGGCTTCTGTGAGAAGCTGCTAGAAGCTTCTTCTGTGTCCAGCAGAGCCAATCCCTGGTGGCTCCAAAGATGGACATGCTGGTCAAGGCTGGGTCAATTATGGTGGTAACGCCTCTGTGATAACACATTGAAGAAGAAAGATAAACAAAAAGTGGTTGCAGTTTTAACTGGAGTGATAACATGTGAGAAGAACAACTATGCAGACACCAAGGTCAGCAAAGGAGGGGGAGGAGGTGCTTCAGGCACCAGAGCCAGGATTCGTCTGCAGGCTGTGGTGAAGACCATGATGAAGCTGCTGTCCCCCTGAAGCCCATGGGGATCCACAAGGAATGCAGAGATCCACCTGCAGCCTGTGTCGAAGCCCCACACTGGAGCAGGTGGATGACTGCAAGGAAGCTGTGAGCCCATGAGAGACTCGTGGAGAGAGGGGCCCTGCTCTCAGGCTGGAGCAGCCTGTCCTTGAAG
>QWTY01002588.1:37826-55200 GCA_008033365.1 Pseudorectes ferrugineus
TTTAAGGGCTTATTTTACTTCTCACTACCCTGCTCTGATTCTGTTAGTAATAAATTCACTTCGTATCTCTAAGTTGAGCCTGTCTTGCCTGTGATGATACTTGATGAGCGATCTCTCCCAGTCCTTATCTCAACCCATGAACCCTTTGTTATATTTTCTCTCCTCTGTCCAGCTGAAGAAGGGAGGGAGTGAGTGGCT
This sequence comes from Pseudorectes ferrugineus, assembly GCA_008033365.1. Lineage (NCBI taxonomy): Eukaryota > Metazoa > Chordata > Aves > Passeriformes > Pseudorectes > Pseudorectes ferrugineus. The sequence goes on from QWTY01002588.1 coordinate 38,025, forward strand.
TTCATGGGTGTCTGGCATTCAGCCAGCATCAACCCATGACAACCTGCCACTCCCTGCCGCCTCAGCCAGGACCAGCACCGGCCATGCTCAGCTCAGCCACCAGCCATCCCACTGTCCTTCCAGGCCCAAGCCCAAAAGTCTCTCTCCTGCACAAATATCTGCCCCACCTCCAGAACTGATGAGTATTGTCCTGGCAGCCCAAGACAGAAATTCTCCATGGGAAAAATCACATGGGAGAAGGAGGGACATTCTCTTGGGGATTCAATTTTTTCTGGAGCTGGCAGTTGTCTTCTTTCCGGATGAAGTAGAAAGTCAAGGTTCTTCCTGCTAATAGTAATTAAATAACTTTCCTCTTTTTTTCCTAGTACCATTTCAGTATTTTGCTCAAGTTCCAGCTTGGTTTAATTACACACTTTCTATCTGAATTCCTGCCCAAGCTTCATTTAGAGGAATTATTCATTTCCTATCTTCAACATTATTATTATTATTGTGCTTATTTGCACGATGTGCTTAGCATTCATTGTACACATCTTCAGTGCTCTGATGGGCTCATCAGAGTGGTGCCGGTGGGATGGAACAGAAAAACACTCCTCATCCACCACCCTGAAAAATCAGCCCTCCTCCCCATCACATACAGGCAATTTTGCATTGCTGCATATTAGGGAATGCTCACAGTCACATGTGAGGTATCACAAAATTATTACCAATTCCTCCTGAGAACATGCCTGAATGCTGAACAGTAACATTATTTAGAAAGAAAATCTTTATCTGACTGCAAATAACAAGTCAAAGGGAAAAATGTTCATTTCAGACTATTAATTTTTCCAGGACACACATTCCCAACAGTGAAGACAAGGAAAAGTTGGGTAGGAATGGCAAAAAACACATACCCTAGGAACATTTTTTCTCTTCCTTTGCAAGGAATAAAAGATTTGAATAGTCTTCATCTCACATGACAAACTTATGCAAACCTCATGCAGCACATGGTTTTCTGTCACATAGTAATGGATGTGAACAGAGAACTTCAGTTTCTGAAACTTCATGTTGAAAGCAATGTTTTTCTTGCCACAGTAATTTATTTTCTACCCAACTGTTTTCAACAGCTTTTAGACTTCACTCCTCAATATCTCTCCTGTAGCTTCCCAAGTTCTATCACACAGGGTCGAGAAAAGCACTTTTTCCTTCTTTCCATCTCAGCCTGGGACCTGATTTGAGAACTCCTGGAGACTGGCAGAGAGACCAACACAAAAGCCATTTTGCTGGTTCATTGACAGAAGGGCAGGGACAGGACAGCCAGAATGAAGGAGTGTATAACCCCACACATGCTCAGGAACAGCTGTGATCATTCCCCATACATGAGGTCAGGCAAGTATTAGTTAAAATTATAATGTATATAAAATGGATGATCCTTAGATCTGCATTATATACTTCTGTTGGGCAATAATATCCCCAGGACAAGAGCAAGCCTTGCATAAATGTCAGAAATGGAGCAAACACCCAGTCAGCCTATCCTAATAAATCAACTGCACTCCAGCTCCTGGCGTTTGTTTGCTTTCTGATGTGGATTAGGATCTGATTCCAAACACAGAGCATTAAAATCAAAGCAATAGCAGCAGCCGGACAGGGATGAGACAGCTCCATGTGGATTTAATCATGGATAGATGCAGAGCAGTGATGGAGCAGAAGATGACATATCACTATCCAGTTGACATAGCACTTCCTAATGCTGAAATAAAACCCAAAACAGTTTCAGTGGCTCAGCCTCAGTCTGGAGGGCAAACAAATTTCAGTGAGAGGACACCTGATCTGCTTGTCACGCACACTCCTTCCCACAATACACGTTACTGCAATCTCTCTTGAGCAAGCAGAAAGCCCCTCAGAGGCAGGAAGTTTCAGTATCTGTAATATCAAGCCAGGTTACCAGCACCTTTCCAGCCTTGCCTTGGGTTAGACACGTTTGCTCTACAAAGAACTGGAAGTGATTTAAGACATTAGCATTCCTCAGATGCGTGTCACCCCCAATCTCCTCACTCCTATCAGTAGGATCCTCACTCCCACTGCCAGGAGGACAAAAAGTGCAAGCATTCCTCACCCACTGTTCTTCAAAGCCCATTATCTGAGCTTAAGGTGCTGGGGATGATGATCTGACAATGTACTGTAGTATCCTTCCAACTACACTAGCTCAGTTGGGGAAACAAATCTCTAGCATTGATGGAAACTGAGCAGTTGGGGATGAGAACTTCTTAAACTACCTTACCTAGACACAAAAAAGAAAGCCCATGGACATCCTCAGACATCTCACACATTCTCTAAACCCACTTCTACTCAACACATCTCACCCTGGCATTCAAATTCAGGTTCCTCACAGCACATAGGTGTGAATCTCCCCAGTTACACCATCCTGAGTAGTCACACTCAGCACAACTCTTGTGGTATTTGATGAGTATTAGCAAGTATTGCCAAGGCTGTAATCAACTAACTAGAATCTGAGATTTAACACAACAGGGCATACTTGCAAGCAGACAACAAATGTTCCAACACTGCATAGCAAATAACAAGAATCAAAAATGTATTGCTTTCGGTTGTTATTGGTAGTGGTTTAATCTTGTAATTTTAAAGGCAATCGCATTTTGGAGGGGAGGCTTGGCACACTGTTTCTGTATATTTAGGTTGGCAGCATTGTTTCCAATAAGCAAACATTCTGCCATACTAAATACGTACATGTTCAGGGACCAACTTATTACAAGTATGATTATGCAACATATTCCTGGTCTCACAAGCTCATACTGGCCCATAATACACCATGTAGACACACACAGTGATTCCCTGAGGAAAGAGGTTTTTGCTTCACTCTCTTTGCTTGCTACTGCAGGGCCTAGCCCAGCTCTCAGCACGGGCTGAGAACTAACTTGTCTGTAGCTTGTTCTGAACGCACTTGGTATTACAGGGTCAATCTTCCCTCAAGCCATTTGCTACTAAGGCCATCCCCTTCCTTTGTGTGATGCAATCTTACTTAATGCTTGAAACACAAAATTCTTTTCTTCATCAAGCAATTTCTATTGTAGAAGTTATCTTGATGACATCAGTTACGTTTACAAAGGGAAAATTCAGCCTGGGGACAGATAATTCAGCTTGAAGACATCACAACCATAACCTCAGAAAGAGAAAAAACTCCTATTTTATGGGAATCTGAACCTCAGTTTCTGGAGGGCTCTAAAAGTGATGGAAGAATTTATCCTAATTTCTGGGGTAAGGCCCAGATCAAAAATCAGCAAAAGGCACGCTCTGAACACTGGAGAGGAAGTCACACTGTGTTCTTCAGATGGGACCAGATATTCTCCCAAGTGGAGAAAGAATGAGGCACTCCGAAAAAAAGAATGGAAGGATAATGAGTTGTTTAAAAAGTAAAACTGGGATTTGTGTGATACATGTGACTGCTAAAATGGCAGGGGAGACAGAATGCAGATGAAGGGACAAGGTTTGGTGGTCAGCAAAGAAGGTGAGCTGGCCGATCTAGAACAGGGACGACACAGAGCTGAAATACAGTTGCTTTTTACAAAGAGAATAGCTGATGGGAAGAGGAGACAGCTAAAATGCTGCTACAAACAGGTCACCATCAGTTCACATAGCTTGTTGCAAACACATCATGCCCTTCCTCAGTATAAAAGCAGCTGAGAGATTGGAAGTCTATAGTGCAACCAGGTGAGAAAAGCAAAACAGGTTTGGTTGTAAATTCTGCAGAGATACCGACAAAGATCAGCTGAGGAGCTGGATGGGAGCTTCCATAAATACGATACTAAACTAAAAGAAAATAAGGGAGAGCACCTAGGAGCTGCTGTTTGAAAGCAGCAGCAAGCAGAAAAGGAACAAAAAGCTACCAGGATTCCCTCTAGAGCTCCCTAGAAAGCTTATCATTTTATTAAACCACAAGATTTCATGAAACCACCAGAGCCTTGACTCTACTTGCTGTATCTCACACACACACAAACCCTTTTTTTACTCTCCTTGCTCTCTTTCAAACAAACCAGTCAAAGAAAAAGTGTTTCATTTCTAAAAAGCCCTCAATCAATGCCACCATTACCCTGCTCCCAGAGCATGGTGATGCAGAAGCCACATGGCCAGTGGGACCCGCTGAGTAAGGAGCTCTACCACACACAACACGGGCTGCAGCATAGAGCCAGGCATCTCTGTAGGATCACAGAAGGACACAGGATGCTCCCCTGCAGCAGACCTCAGGACAGCAGCATGCCCAGGGCTACAGCATGTGCATTCAGAGAATCAGGGGAGACATCAATGGGTCACTAGTTCAGCCTGCACAAATGCAAATGGCAGGCATGGCCTCTGCAGTATTACCCTAACATCCACCCCAGTCTTTGAAAACTCCACCTCTTCTCCAAATGGAAGTGGCCCACTTCTCATTTCCCCAGCAAGCTTCAGCTTCCAAAAAGCTTTGTTTTTCGGGTGTCTTTATAAACACACACCATCCCTCCTCCACTGCTTCTCCCAGTCCAAAAATAATGTGTGTAGCAGCAGGGTTTCATTTGGGGAAGAACAGAAAACCAATTTCAAACCAAACTTGTCTTTAAAACACTTCTCAGTTCTGAGTGTCGTGCCTCTGGCAACCAGGACAGCTGTCTAGGGCTTGTTATTAGGCCATAAATTACCTAGCCAAGAGCACCACAACTAGAAGGAGTCAAAGAAAAACACTAATAAAAAAATAAATGTGAAAATAAACCCAGTTGTCTTCCTCCACCACTAAAATGCCCGAGTAGCAAAGTTACAGAATGATGTTACAGTGAGGTTTTCTAAGGGAGTTGATACGAAATTGTATTACAAATCCAAGTATTTCTGAACCATCAGTTCTCTTCCAGTTCAGACCAGTATTCTGTAACACATAACTTCTGAGCACTGTTGGAAATCTCAGACCAGTTCTCAAAAAACAAAGTGTTCTCATTGGAAGTGTAGTACCTTATTTTGTAAAAAAGAATGAAAACCAGAAGAAATACAAATTAAAACTCACATTTGCTTACCACTTATTTTGGTATTTTAAAAGGATTTAAACAAGCATTTGTGGAAACAGCTAGACAGGCATAATTATCTTTACCTACCAAATGCATTTGCCAAGACAAGGACTATAATCACACCAGCTGTCCAGGAGGGAGTATATTTAGAAAGAAGTTCATTTTCATCTGGCAGCAGAGCTTGGATCTGTTGAGAAATGTTATCTTCCATTCAAATTAATATCTAACCATATTAATTTTTATGACAGATCAAAACATAACTAAGCTATTTTTAAAACTCAGAAATAATTTCAGAAGTTTTCTACAGAATTATTCTATCTCAATAATTTCAAAATTATACCTTCAGATTTCAGTGGGTTTCATATATACTAGTTTAAAGCCAAATGTCATTTTAACCTAAAATATTAAACTTGGATATTTTAAAACACTGATAAACTGGAGAGGAAAAAAAAACAAACACCAAAACCAGACTGACCTTTTTGTTAAGCTTTGGAAAAATACAAGACTATTGGAATCCATACTTTCCCATTAATTTATTCAGGTATGGAAACTGGTATTTTTCTGGCCAAAGGAAGTGAAAAAAAGAAGAAAAAAGAAACAAAACGACTAAAATCTCCACACAGAATTATCACTTGGAATCAACATTTTGGATGGCCCACTGGAAACTAAGCTGAAAACACCAAAGCAACCACTTCATAAAAACACCAAGGCAACCATTGCTTAGTAAAAGAAAGTGGGGTTTCAACTTGTGTGAACAGACAAAAAGACTTTGTAGTCTCTACTCCCACCATGGCTTCCAGTAATAAGAGACCTTTTAGGAGTTCAGGAAGCATGTAGTACTACTGGATAGATCTGTTGTTTTGATTTTCCTGTCGATTTTGATTTCTCTGTTTCTCAGTGTTCAATTTTAATGTGAATGACAGCAACTCAAAACAACCTCAAAGTTAGTGGAACCCAGTCAATGAAGTTTTTAAAAATATAAAAGACTGAAAGTAGCCTTGTTTGAGGTAAATGAAGCTATGTGTTTAAGGAGTTTATTTACATAAAAATTGAGAAGCTTTAGGGGAAAAAATTATGATGATGTCATTTGTTAACTCCAGGGTTTGGAGGAAGGGGTCTTGTGCTTGCCTTTAAGAATCTGACCGTTTCTCCCATGAATTTTTAGGGTTGGCAATACCAAAGAAGGCCAAGAGATGGCAGCATTGGTAAAGCATCTCACAGCTCAGCCTCTCCCTTCTCGGTGCTGAGCCAGACTCCTTCAAATTCATTGTTTCATTGCTGCTAAAACCCCCATCTCAAAAATGTTCTGATTCAGCATTCCCTGAATTGCTGTCGATTTGCAGATCTTGTCTATGTGTGGTACAAATGTAGAGTGGTAAAAAAAAGAAGTATTAGAAAAGAGAGTTACTACTCTTCTGACTAGAACACAGGCCAGCTTTCAAAGACTAGAACTGCCAGTTACCCTGCTGTTACATGTACAATAAAGATAGTAATTCCTTATGGTAGGCCCCCAATATTCCAGTCAGAACTCTATCTAACCGTAGACTTGCTGCAAAAGCATAAATTAAAAGGCAGTCATTGCGAAAGAAATGTACAATGTAGATTAGGACACACAAAATGAAAACTCACTAAATCACTGAAAATGAGAGCAGAAGGATTGCAAAGATAATACAGAAAAAATATTCTACGTAGGATAATCCACCCTCATATACATTTTGTAAAATAACCCTGCACTTAACAAATTGCTGCGTTTGGAATTATAAACTAACTGGGGGGAAATTTTTAAAAATATCCCATGAAGTTACCTCTGGCAAAGAGATTGCTGGGTTCCTGCACTGTTTCTTGAAATTCTGAAATCCTAACCACTCGTGATGTGTGACTGTATTTCTCCATGTAAGACACAAACACTGTTAACAACAAAACAGCCAGTGCTGGGTTGATTTCCAACTGCTGTGACATTATTCTAATTCCAAGGCACTCTGCACATTTCATAACAACACTGAGAGTACTTGTAGCTGTAATTATTATAAAGAAATATCCCAAGAATGCATACTATACAGACCTGATTTTTCCTGATCAAAGTCATTAAAGCTGTTTTAACACAAAAACTTGATAACCCATAACCCACACCACACTGGATTAACTGCAGAACAACAAAGGCACCACTGACTGCCTCTTCTTCCATATTTCTGTTCTCCTGGAAGCACAACACAAATCTTTTAAACGATGAAAAGACTTTTGACAGTGTGGAGTGACCATATTGCCAAAATACTAAAGGGTGTTTTTTTAAGAGAGAGTATTTTAATTGCCTGAACTATTTTGCAGAAAAGCCCAAATGTTTGTGAACCTTGGTCAAGTGATTTTTTTTTTTTTTAAGAGAGAACAAGTTTCTCTCCAAGTTTTTTGATAAAAGTTTGAATAACCATCAGTTGCTCTAAAACTACCTAGATTTATTCACATAGCAATAAAAAGGTAACAACTTTTACATAAGTATTCTCTCGCACAGGAACTGTGGAAGTGCACTTTACCATAATGCCGGTGAAAACACCGATTTGTTCCTTCTACAACATAGAAGTACATCTTGGGCACAGCATAACTGCTGAATAAAAAAAAAAAAAATTAAAAGATTAGCCACTTTACAAAGGTTCTTCATTGGTTTTATAAGACTGGTGTTTCCCAGACAGAAATGAAAGAAAGCTAGTGTGGCACATAAAGCTAAGTAGTCTTTCAAAAACTTAGTAAAATAAAATCTTAATTAAAAAGAAAAAAAGTCTTCTCTCTACTCCTGGAAAGAGAATGACTTTTTATTTTTCACTAAAAAGATAAATATAATGCCTATAACTAGGGTTAGTGTCCCACTGATATTTTAATAACGCTTTAAAATAATTAGGTAATCCCACTTCAATGCTTTCACTATTTAAACATTAGAAAATGCCAGACCTTTGCTCACATGTTCATGTAATCCTGTTCTTTAAAGTGACATTATTATTGCTACTCAAACTTAAAATATTTCTTAGTCACATACTCGTTAAAATATAAGATGCTGTTTATGGTAATTTTTTTAAAAGCCCACTACATACTAGCTACCAAGTAATTTCTTCAATTTAAATTACATTGTAACTTTGTCTTCCTTAACTCCATTTTTTACTAAGATCATTTCTTTCTTTATAAGCATACATTTTGCAGCTATGCAAGGTAAGAATCTGTTTCACAGTAATTGAGATGTGTTTACGTGCTGAGATTTTTTTCTTAGTGAAGTGTCCTTTGGTCTCACAGAAAAGCAGTTACAGATATGCTGAAAGCTGGGAGTTGAACATATCTTAAATTAACATGAAGTAGTGCAAAATATAGTCTAACAGGTAAATTATTCATAGAATCAATGTTTCTAGAGACACTCATTGAAATCTTTAATTCAAGAATGAGTATTACTTCAAAATTTTAAATGGAAACTATTGAGCTTGATTTAAAAAAGCGCGGAGGGCGGTTGTACAGTCTGCTGAAACTGGAGTTCAGAGATACGTTCCTTTCATATCTATCCTTAAAACATACTACGATAAGCATAATTCTCAAGATGACATATTTTATTTTCTTAATTTAGTCATTTCACCAGCACTCATGTGGGGAGCTTCACATCTTTCCTTTCATTCTTGTTCTACAGCTGTCTTGAAAGCAGAGCAATATAAAACACCATTAAGCAATCTCATCCAAAAGCTTATGCCTGCCTCAGAACATCCCAGTTCCACTAACACAGAACGCAAGAAAACATACCCCAAATTATCCAAATCTTGCATAGTATCCCTTCTTCATTTGTAATACAGGAAAGGAGGACATTGTGAAGTTAATATAAATGTAAATGTAGGTGGTCAAAATTCCCAGGATCACACAGGCCCTCACCTTTTCACACAGGTGAACAAGGTTTCAGCCTCCCAAGTCTATGGCAATTATTTCTGCAATTATTCAAATAAGCAGTGTTTAAACTCAAGTATTTTCAAAAGGGCAGAATTAATCTCAGGTGATCTGGGCCAACCAAAACTGCATTAGCAGGAGAGGATAGAGCCTGAAAAACACACCTGTTGTGATGCTTCCAAAAAGGATGGTGAGGACATGGGCAACACTTGAAGTCTCAGCAATTTGTGCTATAAATAACAGCCAGCTATCCCACAAGCAAATTTACTTCCTTTGACCTGTTAAGACTTGTTAGATACTACAGGTGCTGACCATGAGAGAACTCTGTATTGTTAAATAAAGCTTTTTTAAACATAATATCCAGTCCAGTAGGTTGTTATGCTACATCTCGCTCGGTTTTTTTCCTGTTCCCACTTCTCTACTGCCTCTTAGTTGTTACTGCAATCAGTAGTTGTTAATCCAATCCTGGTCACAGATCTCTCATTAAGAACTCACTACTTTTTCCATCTAAGTATTTTCATTTTCATAATGTCAAAACCAGGACAGAAATTCTTGTATCACATCATTCCCCACAAGAGCAACAGTGCTGTCTTCAAAATCATAGAATATTTTCAAACTCCCATCCATTTCAGTACAGTCTTTTATTTTTTTAACTTTAGGGAGGGAATGCACTCTTGTACCAAACCTTAAATTCACACATGAAAATATTGGCTTCCTACTGGCTGCTCCAGACAGAACCATGACTGTTCTGCTGTACTAAGGATTATGGAGCTTTACATTCTATTTTTTTCAACTCCAACTTGATTCTCTTTTCCATCTTGCCATCCTCCTGTTCTCTTCCACTTTCTCTTTAACTTACAGCTGAACCCAGGAGCTGAGAAGCATTCCCAGGTTCCCACAGTCAAGAAGAGCTAAAAAGATGTTGTGAGGGCAAGGAGCTATTCCAAGTATCTCACAGTAATCTCTAACCTCAATTTTTGCTCTCCTTTTTCTGAAGCAAGATCACAAGAATAAAACTCGTGAAGAAAATGTAAGTGAATAAAAGCACTGTCATAGAGGGCAGCCTAACAAGTAGCCCGCAGTGCGTGGGTCTCCCACTCGTGTTCACAGAAGGCGGCATAAGGAGTCCCTGCACAAAGCAGTCTTCTGCTTACGGAGAAGAAAAGCAGTTACCTGGATTCAAATGGTAAAAATTATTACACGATTCATCCAATAAAATCACAGAGAATCACCACACAGTCAGTGTGTCACCTTCATTGGTCACAGGTAACAAAGAAAATTATCAACATTTCCCGTTTTGGTAGTTGAGGTCCAACACAGGCAAGAGGAACATCAAAACCACATAGCAGATAATGAGTGCTTCTCCCATTAAGCAACATAAATCAGTCTGGTGGGCAAATGATTTACAACCTTGCATGTAAGAACATCAATAACATGCCCTTAAGGTGCTCCCTTGACTCTCACACTGAAGATGTCAACAACTTGATGTTGCAAGCCTGGGTGCAGACTCTACTGTATGTCTTCCCACCTCCCCCTGCTCACCAAGACACTTGGAAAGAGGCAGAGAGCACAGTCTGTCTTCTTGTGGTTACCAGAGCAGTAAATCAGGGGAGAGTCAGTAAAAAAGACAGGAGTTGAGACAGACACTCCATCATCTAATAGACAAGCATTACTGGATACATAGGACACAACTATACAAAACAAAGCAATATCCATTAACACTGTTACCCATTATCCATTAATGTTATCCATTATCCATTGGTAACAAGACCTCACTAATCCTAGCTATCAGATATCCCAGCAGCCTTGAGCAGCCAGAGATGGTAGAATGCAGACATCCATGCAAATGCAGCTCCTTTATATTCAGTGTTCACAAGCACTTTCTTCTTGTCATTCTTATATTTTTTCTTAGTTCTTTCCCCTCCTTCAGCACTTGTTTTTCCTGCCTCTTTTCTAAATCCTTACAAAGATACTCTCTTCAGCTGCTTTATCTCCTTCCATTCTGCTCACAGGTTTTGAAATCACACAAGAGCAGCTTTTCTCTCTGGTTTACTTTGCTGGGCCAGTTCTGGGTTACTTAAGCCAACTGTCACCCATGCCAACTACAGGCTGCACTGGCTACATTAGGACTGCATGTGTAACGATTCTCTCTCGATTAACCTAGTGTTAGACTTTGGGATACTACTGTCTCCCTAGCTGTCACTCTAGAATGTCAATCTTGTCTCTGTAGCCATGTCTGAAATTAACATGAAAGAAATTTCACAGAGCATGAAAAGTCAATACATAGCATGAATTCGTCTGACTAATACAAAGCCCTTAAGCTAATTGCCTGAAAAACTAATGAAACATAAACTCTGATTTGAACAACTCAACATAAACAACTCAAGCTCACAGAAGTTTGACTGTGAATGTATAACAACATGCAAGCAAAAAGCTTATTTTATTTTCATCAAGTTCAAGAAAAGGGAGTGATAGGCAGTATGTCAATTTTAGGACAGGAAAGCACAATTACTTTTCAAGATCTTATTTTGTTTTAAATAGAAAATTCCTATTCTCTCCAGATTTAGAAATTGTTCTGCTCTTTTTCTGAAAGTCAAGCTATGCTGTAGGAAAGTATAGGACCAACATTACTTCTCCTATGTAAGCAGCTGGACAGGAGCATGCCAGGAAGCCTTCTTGTACTGCCAGCAACCAGCAAGTGTATTCAGCTCTCAGCAAGCATCCTTTGTCAGAGATCTGCAGGCTTCATCACTTGCCAAGAGAAAATTTCAAACTTGATTTTTCCAATTCCCTACCTCCTGTTCATTCACCTTCTCATCTCTCCTGCATCTCAACTTCCATCCCCTTTCAATTCTCAGCTCTCTTGAAGATTATTTTGCACCACCTGATCAACCTATTCTGCTTCCAAGCTTTCTGAATATACCTGAACACTTCCCAAGAAAGCTTATCAGAAAAAACTCAGTAAATTAGACTTTCTCTTTTTCCAGTACTCAGTCCTACATTTTTAATCCACATTTTTGTGATGAACTTAGATCCGTGAAAATAATTTTATGTTTCTTTCACTTGAAATATAGTGCTGGAAAAATGGTTTAGCAGCACTCCATCTGCCTCTATGTATATTTTTCCACCAACATTTCACTGACCATCTTGAGGATTTTTCAAGACGTTTCAGAATGACAGTATCACTAATCTAAAAAGAAATGATGCAGAAAGATCCCATGCCAACTTCTCGCTATCCTCTAAACCCAGGTTTCCAGGAGTATTATCAGACTTTCACATAGGGAGTCAAACACCTGTCCTACTTTAAATCCTGTGCTAATTTCTGTAATCATGGCAGATGCTAAGGAATTATCAAACCAAGATGAAATAAAGCATAGTAACAAACAAAGGCAAATTCACACATCAGTATGAAACAAAATTTTTACATACATTTACACATGTGAATTTTGAACTTGCAGTCTTTCCTGTTTGAGTACTGGTTTCAAATCTATTATTTTTAATATACTAGTACATTTCATAGTTTCTTACTCATTTAACTATACATCTGTTATGCACATATTAACTAAAACTTTGGCAAATACACAGAACCAAACTGGCAAATGGGGCCTTGGCAGCAAGAATCTCCTGCAGCTTTGTATGAAACCACTTTGACCTAAAGCTGTGGCCAACTCTCTAAGTCACCTGCCAAAGCTTAAGGTCCTATGGATCTCTAATACAGTCCAAGACACTTTTGAAGCCTGCAGGCACAGCCTACCTGGATCTCCATTAGATCCTGTCCTGGTTCCAGCCAGGACAGGGTTGGTTTTTTTTACAATAACCGGGAGGGGGCATGGCTAGGACATGGAGCTTATTCTATATCACCTCATGTCACTGCCAGGGGTGAGGGAAGGGACTCTCTTATGGGGAGAAGGGGTTCCTTCCAGTCGAGAAAATGTGGCAGGGGTAGCCATCCAGTGTTGTCTACTGTTAGGGGGTTCCTGTGTGAATCATTTCTTTTCTTGTATCCTGTCATCAGTATTGATACTGTTACTGTTTGTTTTCTTATCTCATTGCTGTTTCCAGTAAATTGTTCTTATTTCAACCCATGATCTTTGTCTTTTGTGTCTCCAATTCTCCTCTCCATTGCGCCACAGGAGGGAGGGGGCAGGGAAAAGTGGGGGAGCAAGAGAGTGTTGCGTGGTTTGGGAAGTCTTGGTGTGGGCACTGAATTGGGGTTTCCATTCCTAAACCACGACAGATCCTTCAGGCTTGCCAAGATTATATACCCAACACTTGTATCAATTTATTTGTTTATCCAAACTGAAATTGTGCGGTTCAGAGGCAATTTTTCTTTTACTGAAAAACAAAAGGTGTGTGAGTGCAAAAAGCAGATTAATTAAGTCAACTGAAAATCAAGTTTTCAATCAAGTTATCAATACTTTGTAAAATTAGCAAATAACGACCTTTCTAATTCCTGCTGAGCCTAAACTGACCATTAAACAAACGCCAAAGAATAATCCTGTTCATCTCCCCACCTGTCTCTAGACGCTATTTCCTGTTGCTGCCCTTGGGCTGGCATTACTGTTTGCACTCCTCACAGTGAGGAAAACTAGGCTAGCAAAAGAAAAATTAGCTTTCTACCGGAGTGATACCCTCAAGCAAGACATCACATAGCCACAGGCATATGAGTGGCACATGGGAAGTGGTGGGAAGAAGTGGCAGAAGACAGCAGGAGAAGGAAAGCCAGCCTGCTGCTTTCAACAGCAACTGGTACTTCTGCCAGATTAAAATAGCAGTGCAATGACAGTCTAAACCATTTCGAACAAAGGAGGGAGGCTTCTTTCAGGAACATTTCCTTCCTTTAAAATTTCCATAGTAGAACATTTGTTGCTAAAGGGAAAGTATTCCATTATGAAAAAGTATGGAAAAAACAACACATGTTAAAAAATCCCATGGTTATGTCGGGGTAGGAGAGCTGAGTGAGCTTATTGAGCTGAAAATTTTGAAGAGTTATCACAAGACAATCCAGGACAATTAAAAAACTATTTGATATCGAACTTTCCTAAAGGATTCTTTCTGATTTACCAGTATACTGTATTTTCTGAGAATATATATTCTCCACTCAGAAAAAACATGGGCATACTCTTCATAAAAAACACAGTTGCTGAATGCTTGCTTTGCTTTTTATCAGAAATGTTGGAACAGAATTGTTTGAGCTTTTATTACATTTCTTCTTCACTCTATATTCTCTGAAGTGATTTTTCACTGATCTTTTATGTTGATTCAATTTTCCCTTTGCCTTCTAAATAAAAACATGTTCCAATTGGCTACTTTCTTATAACTCAAGGACTCTGACATCCCTCATCGTCCTAGTTTTACTTGGGGGTGTTGGGAGGGGACATGGCCTAGCGCTGTGTGGGCGTGGCTAGGTTGCTATTCTATATCCCAAAATCATTGCTTGGGGGCGTGGGTTTGGGGGGAAGAAAAAGATGAACCTACACTACAAGTGCACCATTTTGTTCCATTCCTTCCTCAGGGAAGCTGCCAGTAAGCAGCACTGTGGACTCTGCCCCCCTCTCCATGCTGCCCGTCCCTTCCCGTCCCTCAGGAGAAATGCAGCTCCAAGTGGTGAACACAGCCAAGCCTAGCCAAATACTACTGAACACAGCCGAGCCCATGGAGCAGTGCAGTTCAGGAGCAGTTGCTCTGGGCAGGGCACTGTGGTTCAGTAGTGGCGTGGTCCAGCAGCATGGTCCAGCTTGGGGGATTTTTCCACAGTTTTTTTTTGTTCTCTTGAGCTCAGGGGAGGCGAACACCAGGCTGCAGTAATGGCTGCCATTTTCCCCTTTGTCTCAGGAGACCACATGGTGCTGGTGATGGTGCTGTCCACCATCTTGTCTTTGGCTCAGGAAGCCACATGGAACTGAGCCATGGTGATGAGCACCTTTGTATGTGTAAATCACCCTCTCTTTTTACTTGTGTTAATTGTGGCTCTTACTGTTCGTATTTTCATCCCATTGCTGTTTCTTTTCAGTGGATTGTTATCTCAACCCATGAGGTTGCATTCGTCCCTTTCTCACCAGAGAGGGGCAGGGAGAAGGGGAATGGCTTATTTGAACTTTAATTCTTAGCTGGTTTTAAACCACCACACTTACTCATTTTTACAGTTCTGTTCTTTACTTTCCTGAATGCATCAATACTAACTGCTAACATGAAAAACAAAAACAAACAAACAAACCCAACAACAAAAACAAAACAACAACAACAACCAAAAAAAAAAAATCAAAAATCATGCTTGCAGCTGTGGTCTTCCAGCTCAGGGTGGTCCTAGAGCCCATCTTCAGTGTAGAAGTCTGAGGCAAAGAAATCATTAAACATCTCTGCCTAGTTTATGTCCCTGTTTGGGAAGTGACTGTCCTCATCAAGTAACTGACCAATGTTATTTCTGGTCTGCCTTTTGCTATTAACATTTTTTTAAAAGTCCCTTTTATTGTCCCTCACAGTACTAGTCAGCTTCAACTCCAATTCAGCGAACAGCACCTCTGTAGTCCTCTCCTGTCACCCGACCTTGCTTCCAATGGCCATACATTTCCTTTTTTTGCCTTAGTGTCAGAAGAATATCACTGCTCAGTAATAGGCACTGTCAGAACTAGAGCAGGAAGTTCACGTATTATCTGAGTACTCCTCAGACTGTTCCCAGGCTCTCCGTCATACACAACAATGTATTAATTCTTTTTTTCTTATACACATCTCATTCATATGACTGATTAAAGCAAAAGGTAAATATTGGCAGTCTGCAGAGTATTATGTCAATACTAAGCCTTTAAAAGCCAGAGAAAAAAATCAATTAACTATACCCAAACTGTCAAATTCCCTTAAACTGACTGACTCCAGCTCTTTTCCCTGTCACCACCTCTTCAGAAATGCATCCACCTCTCAGCTCCACTATTCTTGGCATCATTCCAGCATCCTGAGCTTGACTGAAAGTGAGCACTCCCCTTGCCTGATTTCCTTTGGCTCATTTTCAGAGATATGGTGGTATTTGTGTTTTCATTCCAAGACTGCAGAAATTAATTTTTAAATATATAAATATCTAAATATCTATTTAACCATTCAATACACTGGAACAAGTATGTACACATAAAATCTTTTGCTAAGCCACATATTCACTTTGAGTTCTTTGTGTATGGACAAAAGCCAAACAAAGACTTCCCTACCCAAAACCCCACTAAAAAAACAACTGCCATTGGCCAGCAGAGGGAGACAGATGAGAACAGCCAAAATCAGGACTGTTGGTACTGATCCTAAATGAGACATACTGCATTAGACAGAATTTTTTCAAGTCTTGTTTCAAAAAAAGCCGGCAGTACATGCCTGTTACAAAATAATCCATATTCAGGTGTAATGCAAAATGGTTTCCTGATTCCTTAAATTCCTGAAGGTTTCTACTTTATTTGCTAGTCTTACTCCTGCAGTTACAGAAAAAAACTCACACCCCTTCCACAGAGTCTTTCAGAGACACTCTGACCTGTTTTTTCTAAGGAACCCAGGGAGAGAGTGCAAGGGAAGGGGGAAGAGAAGTAGAGGAGTGACTTTCCCTTTGTTGGAGTGGCCTTCCAGAGCCACAGCCAGGCCTGCCAACATTTGAAAATTATAAATAAGGTGTGAAAATGAGGGGATACTTTCAACTGTAAGAAAAAATGTGAAAATGCAAGTATTTTCTTTTGGCATGAGGGCTGAAGGCAATGGATGAGGTGGGGAAGGGGAAGCAGTACTTTCTACAAAGGGGCTAGTCCCTTTCAGCAGAGACAGTTGTTTGCACACATCCTCCTGTGAGATAAGAGTAAGACTTTTTTGTCCCTTTTTCTCTTAAATCATCTGTTTTATAGCTAATCAGGAACCACATGTTTTGAAAAGCAGCGTTCTACTTCTGGAGCAGGAAGTCCTTGAAATATGCAGTGTAACTGCAAACCACCACAGTGTAATGAATTCCATGAATTCCACTTTTTTCAGACTCAACTTGGTAATGTGTGTGTGCGTGTGTGTGCGCGCGTGTGTGCGCGCGCAAATGCATATACATGTGCAAGTTTGCACACAAATAAATTTCTCGTTGCTATGAGTGGTGGGGTTTCCTTCGGCAGACACCCTATGCATAATAGTCTGGGGTCTTCCAGATGAGACCTTGGCTCCTGCTGTGTCTCTGAGTGTCTGGTCACCTGGCTGGGCCACAGGTTCCCTGTGCCCTGTGTTGTGCAAATGGTTGGCACCAG
>QWTY01002588.1:57051-71770 GCA_008033365.1 Pseudorectes ferrugineus
GGGGGAGAGAAGGAGGAGGAGGCGGGAGAATGCTGGGGAAGAGGGAAGCAGATCCGGCTTGGGCCGGTTTGAGCCGGTTTGGGCCGGTTGGGGCGCTGCAAGGGCACAACAGCTGCTGAGGCCGCCCTTGCAGCCGGGCGGGCGCTACTCTCCGGGACGGATTGCCAGAGCCCTCGGAGCGGGGCACCGCCCCACCGCCGGCAGCCGCGGAATGGCCCGGCCAGGCCGCGCCGCAGCCGGGAGCTGGAGCCGCCTCCAGGCGCAATCCGCTCCTGGCTTCTCGCCGCGCCCCGCGCGGCTCCAGACCGGCGGCGGGGCAGGAGGCCCCGGTGTCGGGTTTCAGCCGGAGGAGCCGGTTGTGCGGCCGGGGGAGGGGAGCGGTGGGGGAAGGGTGCCCCAGGGCCGGGCCTGAGGGGCCGCTGCCGCGGGCAACCCGCAGGGCAGTGACCACCCCTGACACGGCCCAGCCGCCCCCGGGGAGTTGCCCCCAGCCGCCGGTGCGGGTCCCACTGCGCACATCCCGCTCCTGCCCGGCGGGAGCAAGGGGCAGTCCTGGCCTGGGGTGTGCCCAGCGTGCTGCAGGGAGGACAAGGCTGTGGGGCAGCGCCGCTGAGACATCGTGGGTTGGGTGGGGAGCCTTTGGATCGCTGGGCATGCATGGAGGAAAGAGCTTGGGTTTTCTCGGTTACCCTTAAGCGCAGGTTTTTGGTCTGAAATGCCCGTTTTCTAGGTTCCTTTTCCACTGTGTCTGCAAATAAATTAAGTATTATATTTGATCGGCTGCTGTACCTTTCGAAGTACAAAATGGCATCTAAACCCTTTTGTAGGGGAAGCAACAATGCCTCCTGAAATACATTTGCTGGTTTTCCTCCCGTGGCTGATACAATCTCATTAATAAAGTGTCTTGTCAGTGGAGCATTGAGCGACAGACTCCTGACTTTCTTTGGGTAACAATTTCACGCTTTAATATTTAAGCTAGTAGAAGGTGCTTTTTTATTCTTTTTCAGCCTAAATTACTTTTAATTACATTGTATTTTCTAAATCCATTTCCAATGGCGATCTACAGCATACTAAGTTCATCAGCTGCTAAAAAATGGTACACTTTTCACCTGTACCCATTACTTGAATGCAGACAAACTCAATTACTGGTCTTCATATTCTTTTGGTTTTTCTGTCACACTGGGCTGGTAACAGCCATATACACTGGCCCGTGGTGTTTCAGCTTAACAGCTACTCAAATCATTTAATCATCATACTGAAGAGCAAAAAACAGCCTTGTCCCCTCTTTTTGTATCAGCTCAAATCTTTCCATGTGTCTTTAATCTCCTCATGAGCGTTTGATCTGCCTCTAGTTTCAGTCTTTCATCTCTGTCTCTCCTACTGGGTTATACTGTTCTCCGGATAACTCTGATAAATGGGTGATGCTCCCTATCCACCTGTCCATCATTAACAGTGGTTTTACTAATTGTTTCTTTGTGTTAGGGTTTTTTCATTCCTTGGTGTGTAACCATATGTCAGTTTTTCATTGCTGGCAGAGCTTTGTCAGAGGTGGGAATGGAGATTCAGACACCATGCTCTTTTGGTTAGTTATCTGACCCATCTAGAGTCTCTGTAAATCCATTTAGAGACGCCACTGATAAAAATTGTGACCACACAGCAGTATTGTCACAGATCTTGCCAGAAGTGGAGCTGCTGCGATAACTCCAAAGCAGTCACAGGACGTAATCTAGCTCAGGCAGAATCTAAGGGTGTAGGAAGCGATAGGAGGTGTATTTTGTTCTTCAGAAGTGCAGAGGAGTCAGCATATGTTGATTTGGACAAATTCAAATTTTACAGGCATTAACTATGGACAAAGTCACTGGGCCAGAGATGTTTGTGTTTCAGCTCAATGTGATTAGTAAAAGAGATTTGCCAGTTGCTCATATCCTTATTTCCCTCCAAGATACACAAGTAAATATAGCTTAGCAGAAGGTACTTTTGATCCTTATGATAGAAAAATTAATGAAACAAGAGCGATTGTTACTATATATATTGGTTACTACAGTGCAGTCAGCTATGGTGGTTTGGGTAAGTTAGCTGTGCTGTACTATTCTGAAACTCCATATTGTCAAAGGATGGGGATGAGTGCCCTCAGGTACTGTGGAATTAAAGTTATTTTTAAATGCATGGGACAGTTTATTCTCCTAGCTCTGCTTCTGCTTTGGAGTACTTTTTCTGTTTTAAAATGTGTACCTGTGGCCCATCAGAGGAAGAAAGAGACTAAATCCAGCATTTCTGTTCTTTAGTTTCATGGATATTGTGTCTTGAAACATTTCTGCACTTCAGAAAGTTAGACTTGGTTATCTATGACTCCAGTGCAGAACTGTAAACTCCTGTTGCAGACAGATTTTTCTACCAATGCTGATTTGAGAAGTGTGACTCAATGAGTAAGCTGTTTCCTGCCTGTGTCTCTTAAATATTGGTGAATATGTGTTGCTTCAGTCAGACTTGTTGTGTTAATTTTGTCATGTTTGAAGTATATTGAACTTTTATAAGAAAAAAATGTGTCTAAATTACAAAAGACCGCTTTTCTCTCCTCTTTTATCTCACTTATCTCCCCCAGAGTGTTTATTATAGCATTGTGGTGTAACCATAAGAGTGAGTATCAAATAAGTGAGTCAAATATGAAGTAGATTCTTCATTATTTGCATATTTCAGATGTCGTGGTTAATACATTGCATGGTGAGTTTATGTTTTGGCACTTTAAAGGAACAACATTGTGTCACCTGTGTCACAGATCCTTTTATAGGGTAGGCCTGAAAAAAATTGGTTCACACAAAATGACAATGAGTTAAGGTGACTTGCTGAAGGTCAGTGCAAATCATGTCATGCACAGGACATCCATCATCTCACAGCTAACTGCTACGCTCTGCTAGTCTTCTCAGATTACTGGGGTTTACATTTTTAAATAAATTGAATTGGCAGTCATTTTTCACCCATCTGCAAAGACTAGAATTGAAGATTCCATATCTGTAGGCACAATTAAGAATACCACAAGTGTCTAAAGCCATATAGGATGTTCAGTGAAATATTTTGCTTTCATTGCTTTTTATCCACTGTTGCCTAGGCAACAAAAAACTTTGAACATGGGTCCTGCAAGACCAGTGAAAGAGAAATATAGTCTTTTTAGTGTAAATTCTATATATACAAACATACTGTAAAGCATTGCTTAATAAAATTTAATACTTATAAACAGAATTTGTTTATTTAGTTTTTAATTTGCCTGGTATTTTTAATGGAGTATAAAACCATAGAACTAACAAAATATTCTTCCAGAAGATCTTAGAGCATCTTTTTTGTCACTGTCTTGTCTTTGAACATAATGTCTCGATCAAACTTCAGTTTGTGTAATTACGTTTGGTCAGCTCAAGATTTAAGCCACTGTGGTATACAGGATGTGTTTGCAGAGTTACAGAGGTACTTTGTTCTGCCCCAGATCTGGCTAAATTTTAACTATGCAGACAGACCTCCTAGGGATAACCAGAAGTGGAGGATCTGGAGCCCGTGTCTTACGAGAAGCGGCTGAGGGAGATGGGGATGTTTAGTCTGTAGAACAGAAGGCTCAGGAGAGACCTTTTCACTCTACAACTACCTGAAAGGAGGCTGTAGCAAGTGGGGGTCAGTCTTTTCTACAAATAACAGGACAAGAGGAAATGCCCTCAAGTTGCACCAGGGGAGGTTTAGACTGGCTATTAGGAAAAATTTGTTCATGAAAAGGATTTTCAACCTTTGGAACAGGCTGCCCAGGGAAGTGGTGGAGTCACCATCCCTGGAGGTATTTAAAAGACATATACATGTAGCACTTGGGGACATGGTTTAGTAGTGGACTTGGCCGTGCTGGGTTAATGGTTGGACTTGAAGATCGTAGAGGTTTGTTCCAGTACTTCTTTACCACACTTCCAATACATATTATTTTCTTTCACAAGATCTTGGCCATGCGCAATGTACAGAATTAATTGAAATTATAAAATAAAGGAAACATCCACAGAAGCCTTGTGGTTTTTGATGGAGACAGAAGTTGTGTGGTAGGCCACCATTGTTAGTCTAGGCATTGCTCATGTTTTTTAACGGTTTACGCCTCTGCAAAGTCTCTAGGTTGGTTAGGCCTTGGCTAATAGTTTCTGTTGGTTTTAATGGTAGAAAAGCCTGAATCATTCTGTTAGTGTTTGGTCAGTTTTTAACTTACTGCTAACACCAAAAAATGTGGGTTCTTTGATAGTTCCTATCTTTACAACACTAGAACACTGTGTTGTTTCCCCTTCTTTGGGGACATATCGATCCTGACTGGTCACTACTAGTTTGACATTGTCTTTGCTTCCTCTATCTTCATAAGAATTCAATAAGGTTTCTTCATTTTTGTTACGCATACAAAATAAATTAAATTCTTTGCTGCTGTAGCATTTAGGAAATGCTTTGCACCTTGTTACTGTTGAGGATTAAAATACAGACAATAGGATATACTTCTAAGATGAGTAATTTCTTATCTGTGTAATTCCGTTTGCTTCATTTTCTATAGCAGTTTATAGATAAAAACCTGTGTTAAAACCTCACATGCAGTTCTTTGATTATAATCTAGCTTTCTTTCACAGATAGAGTAAAAACTTTTTCATTTATTCACTTGCTTTAGAGAATTCTAATTACCTCCCATTGGAAAAGGGAGTGTTATGTCCTTTGGGATAATTGAGACCAGAAGTAGTGTGGTTTCAGGGCAAGTTTACTGTTGCTCCAAAATTCTCCAGATCTTTGAGAGCGAGATTGTTCTCCACTTTGGGTTCTTGATCACAGCAATAAGAACCTTGGCAAGTAATGTATTTAGGGAATAAAATGCCTTATTCTCTTGTGCTGTTAAGTCAAATGGAAAAACAACAAAACAACAACAAAAGCCAGCACCAAAACAAACAAACAAAACCCAGATGAATTAATTTTGCTTGGAGCATTTAAAAATAGTTTCCGGCTGAAATTAAACATGGAAAATTCTCAAGGCCTAATGTGGACAGCTAAAACACAAAAATACTTTAAAATTCCCCACATATAAAGATTTGTTATAATTAAAACTATTCTGAACCCTCAGTAATGACGTATTAGCAAGTGTCTGTTAAAATAAAAGTAATCACAACTAATGAATAATGGGGACTCACAATGAATTTTAAAGGGAAGGACTTAGATTTTTTTTCTCTAAAAAAATGCTCTAAAACTTCCATTAGTGTTTCCTGCCTTGTGTTTATTTGCAATAGAATAGAGTTGCTGGAAAGGCTTAGGGGATCATTAGTCTTCTCTTTAATTGTCTGACCTACAGTTGGTATTGTCTGGCAGTCTCTCTTAAGTTACCTGAGAGGGGGGAAACCTGATCTGCTGCACATCACCTGATTCATTCACATGATGGCTACATCCAGACCTGACTACCTCTGAAAAGTTGCTTGAAGAAGATCAGAGAAGAGTTAAGAACACCTCTTCCTCTGCAGATGTCTTGATTAAGAATTTACATTAGCGAGGTATTACATATGTCCTTAATTTTAAATGGTAGCATGGTCATGAATGTGGTTTTTTTACAGTCTGAAGTATTTTGGTTACTCAGAACTTGACAAAAAGAGGGAAGGAGGAAGAGAAGAGTGCAAAACTACATCTGTCTCCTTTCTTGCAAAGTGAAACATGAAATTAGAAGAGTTGAGGACGGGTCCTGTGAGACTGCGCCAGAAGAGAAGCAACTATGGTGAAGAGAATGGGAAGACAGAACAGGTTGGAAAAATTACACAAGGCGTAGGAGGAAAAACGAAAGGATTGTAGGTTGAAAAAAGACAATAAGTGACAGAGGTTGGCAGAGTGTTGTGGTTTAGGACTTGTATTCCTCAATTTAGCGTCCCCATCAAGACCCTCCAAACCACACTTCCATTCTCTCTCACTCCCCCATTTCCCCCTCCCCCTCCCCACTGTGATAAGATAGAGAGGAGAATTGAAGGCACAAAAGGGAAAGATCACGGGTTGAGATAAGAGCAATTTACTGGAAACAGCAATGAGATAAGAAAACGAACAGGAACAGCAACAATACTAACGACAGAGGATATAAGAAAAGAAATTATTCTCACAGAAAAAGAATGATAATAGACAACACTGGATGGTTCCCTCTGCCCCCGTTTTCTAAACCAGAAGGAAAACCCTATCCCTGGAAGAGGGTCCCTTTCCCCTGCCCCAGCAATGATACGAGGTAGTATAGAACAACCTCCGGGTCTTAGTACTGCTCCCTCCAGAATACTTAAAAAAATTAATCCCGACACAGAGGAAAGGAATAAACCAGGAAGAAGGTTAAATGAAGAATAAAACAAAAAAACAGAGAAAAAGTAGGAATTCATGAACAAGATGATTTGCAGCCTTACTTCCCGAAATCCTTCAGAGGTCAGAATATCTCCATAGACCTCAGTATAAGGTCTGCTTTTTTTCTCACAGATTTATCTTCTAAATGTTACAAAATTTTGATTGGCATAGTCTAGCTTAGAGTTCATAGCACAAAACATGATGTATCTTGGTACAGAAGTGCAGACTGTGGTTTATAAACATCCATGTTTACAGGTCTTTAAGCTATGAAATGACTAAGTAATTGTGATTGAACTGGTCTTTAGTTATTGGGCTTTGCCTCAGAGCCGGGATAAGGTTAGTAGTGTAATATTCCTGGAGATACTTTTTTAATGACATTCATTGATTGGACAATAGCATTCGTCTGAGTTAAAGTTTTTATGAATGCATTTCTCTGATTCCCATAGTTTACTCATGGGTGGTGGTGGGTGTTTAATGAACATGCTTAGTAATACTTCTTTTCCTGAACTGGACTAAGGAACTTTCAGCATTAATTTTTCATTATGCTGGAAGAGTATCTCACTTTAATTAAGCAACAACTACCTTGTTGCAACAACTACATTGTTTCAACCAAGATTAGAAAAATTTGTACTCCTTTATAGTGCCAGAGAATGGTTTCTGTCACCAAATATGTGCATGTATTGGCAAATAAAACAGGCAAATATCAGACCTGTATGGAAGAAATATATTTTGCCAGTGGTTTTCTAAGAAAGTGTTTCCTGTTATTAGATTCCTGCTAATTCTAGGCAATATCACTGTGTACAGTTTTTCTGAAGAAGTGGAATTGATCAAAGAGCCTCCAGCTTCCATTTTCATTTTTAACTTACTAGAAGTAATTCACAGTTCTCCAAGTCTGAGCAATAACTTGGGTAATTATATAACATACTGCACCAGTTCTGGATCACACATTGCCCCATACTTGTATTGTGTATCCCTTGGCTAGAAGTAAGGAATGTATGTACTGAATGTCATGGATTTCACATGGGTATTTTCTAACAGTGCCTCTTATCACAGCAATTAATTTGTTAAAACAAGTTATTTTTTGTTTTGCTCTCATTGTTTGTGAGTTCTTTTTCTTTAATGCTGAGGTTAGACAAAGTGTCCAGTCTTTGATAGCATAGGGAATAACTTTTCAAATGCCAGCAGAGGTATATAAAAAACTTTCCCAGAGTGAGAGAAAAATGCTGAAAACTGATGAGGCACTGCAGCAGATTTTGAAATATCACTAATTTATGTCTTGCTAATGGGTGTATGTCATAGTTCCAAATTTTTCTTTATGTAATTTGAGCAGGACACATATTTTCAAGCAAACTGTACTTCCTTATCTAAAATGAAAAAGCAGACGTACTTTGAAGTCTTACTGTGAAATGCTTAATGCAATTGGGACTATGAAACCAGGGAGAAATAACAAAAAGTGTTTATCTTCCTTTACGCTTACATTAGGATTGCTGAAAAAAGGGGGAAGGGGGAGAATTTTACTAATTGATCATTCAAATAACTCACAAGTGAACAATAGTGCTCTAACCAAAAGCCTGTGTCTGGACTGGAAATCCTCTCCCACACCCTTCCAGACTAACCTTCCCTCCCCCCATCTACCATAGCTCATATTTCAGAGCTGAGATGGTCGCCAGCAGACTGTGAGCTGCCAGGAGGAATGCATTATTTGCTCAAAAGAAAAACAGAGGCGCAACCATTAACTGCCACTCCTGCCCCACTCCCCACAGGACAAGACAGATTTCTACGTAAGAGATGAGCTTGCTATTCCTCATTGGCACAGCAAATCTCATAAAAACCATAATGTGTGCCCACCTATACGAGGGCTTTATCACAATCAAGAGGCTGCATCTCCTCCCAGAAAGCTGAGTATGTCATGGCAGCTAACTTGTCCATGTGTTCTCATGTGATCAAGTCCTAAAGCCAAATCCCAATCGTTGTTCTCATGTGATTTAGGCAATCTGCTTACATCTGGTAGGAAGAGAAGACATGAATCAATAAAAGCAAAGTTTATAAAAGGGCACCAAGATTACACTGTTGTCCTTGGGCACAGGGCATTTAACAGCAGGTCTTGCCTCTACTAAGAAATGTTTATTTAGTAGTTACATTTTGTACCAGCAGACACTGCAAGTGGATATGTATCAATAGTTCAGGGTCTTTTGCTCCTGCTTTGAACAAAAACAAATCGGCAGCAGTGCCTCTTGCACTACAGCTGCCTCTCTGCTTTGAATTTTTGGCCCCATGGCTCCATTAGTCATGGGGACTGGGATGGCCGAATTTTCTTTAGCTTTGTCAGTCAAACTCTAAGAAATCAGGAAGAACAGTTCCAAAATCTGAAATTAAAAATTCAATATTAGAAAAGTATTATAAAAGCCAAGGGTATTTTTGTTTTTCTTCTTCTGCATCTTTTCTTTGGCAATGAATATTCACTCACTACTAATCATCAACCATAATTGCAGCATTTGTGTTAATGTGTGCACACTGTGCTTGGAATATATTTTGATTCCCAGGTAAGTTTTACGTTTAACTGCAAGAGGACCTTTCCATGGAATTAGGTGTGATGAGGCAAAGGAAATTACTTGGAAAAATGGCTGGACAGAGAGTGACATGATGGCAATATAATAAACACAACATTAAACATCTGTAAATAGATGAACAAATTAAGCCCAGTGGCATTGGCTACTATGGGAATTTTTATTCAAATAAGCATTCAGATACATTTTTCCCTTGAAATACTCATTTTTGTCCAATAAACATTCTTTATATCATGTCATCATGGTAAGTGTGGAATGAAGAGAGTTTTCCCTACCAAAGCTCAGCATTTTAGGGTGACAAGGGAAAAAAAAAAAGGGTCAAGGGCTCTCTGTATAAATGAAAAACTGTGAAATAAGCTGGGGCGTAAATTTAAGAGCGCAACAGCTATTCTCACCCCTTAACTAACATGGAGAGCACTCATATTCTGGTTTTGATTATCAATGTTATATTGGCAGGTAGACAAACTCTCACTTACAATGTTTGTTTTAACCATACTTTGAGGTTAGGTTGAGTTGGGAGAGGCGATGAATTTAAAAGTGCAATGGCTGCTCTTAAATAACTGCGCATGGATATTCCTTATTTAGAATAAAAATATCTACACATGGATCTAATCAGCAATAGCTTCATGTGTAAGCAAGTATTAATAAAGTATTTACTTACAGTCTAAGTGACAGAATTTGTCAGTCAAAGAGCGGATATTTATTCATTCCACTTAGAAGATACAAATCTGAATCCAAGCAACACTTTTGGATAAGAAACTGAACCAGACCATGCCTGAGCTCAATTAGAGCGTTACGTAAACAAGGTGTCAGAGAGGAGGTCTGCAAGCCGTCTTTCATTTTTCCCCTGCCTCTGGACCCATCTTAAAGCCAGACCCATCCATTTTGTGACCAAAAGAGGTCTGAGGATGCAGTTAACCATGAAGAAGGGATCTCATAGGCACTAAATAGCTAGAGATCCTTGAGCAGACATGTTGATGAGTCCTGGGTCTAGAAGTATTGAGTCACAAATGTTTTTGAGCTGATGTATTTGAGAATATTCAGCATCAGTGCCATCTCCCAGCCTCAGCAGATCAAAACAGTTTCAGAGAGGACACAGGTCTAGACTTGTGTGCACAGGTTTCCCATTGCCTTTATCTTTTTGGCTCTTTATTGTTAGAAGGAAGGATTTTCCCCAGCCCGTGGAGACAGACAATCCCATGCACAGATTGTTGTATAGGAAGGCATACAGAGGAGCCTTGTAATTCTCTTTTTTTTTTCAAGTGGGGAAAAAGATACTGTCAGTTCACAGTTTCCAGGAGGTGATGGCTACTGTGCTGGAAATGCTGACAACTCCAAGAGTGTTGTGTGAGAGCCAGATAAACCTGTTACACAAGTATATCAGCTCCAAGGCACTACCACGCTCCAGAGCTGCTCTGAAGGCCTCCCGGTTTTGCACTGCAGGGAGGCCTATGTTCAGTGCTGCTTGTGGCATGTCCTTCCAAAAGTGGATGAAAGAATTAGTCAAATTTTTTTTCTGATTTCAGGCTTCAGTGCCAAGGAATCTGGGGAAAGATTTTTGAGCAGTAGAAATTCCTCTAACCGCTGCTTGTGGCTTAAGCTCTCCCCAGCTCATACTTTAAATGAAACTATGTTACTATTGCAACTACCAGTGAAGGAATGAGTTGAATGCCTACAGCAGCAGCCAGTTCAGCTGAACATGGACCTTGTGCTTACAGGCTCTTGAAAGAGGCCACACCCTCATCAAACCAGTCTGGTCTAGATTCCTTCTGCTGCCCTCCCCCACAAGAGGTGACTGGTACTGGAGCGTGAACCTTTGTACACCATCTTCTCCAGCCAGGATGACTAATACTGCCTGCATGGCAGTGCCATGGAAACAGTTGTTAGGAAAGCAATAGAGTTGTTGGTGACCAGGTCCATGAGCAAGGATGGTGTCATGGGGAAGAGCTTTTCAGGACCTCGAAACCTCAGCTGACACAGCTTCTCCCAGTGCTCCTACAAAGAGACAGCCCTTCAACAGGTGACCCAAATCAGTTCTTCCAAATACTGTTTTCTCAGCATCAGATCCCAACCCTCAATGTGTTTATTCTTCCTCATACTTCTCCCTCACTAATGCAATTTATCACTCCTCAGTGGATCAGATCAACGGTGTGTGAAGCTGCACTGTTAATTAGATCACTGAAGAGGGGGGGTGAAAAAAAAGAAAACCAACCCAAAATATATTCCCTTCTGTAAAGTTACATTTCAAACTGACAAATTCTGTTATCTGGTGTAAAGTACATCTCCAGAAAGGGTTTATCAGCACAGGAAAAGGGGTGGCAGGCAACTAGGGGTAGGAGCAAGCAGCTGACCTTTGCATCCCTGTTAAGCTGACATCAGCCCCAAAGCCAGCCGGTGGAGTGATGGTGCAGCTGGTGTTGTCCTCCTCCTCCAGTTGAGTGTTAATAATAGTAGAATAAAGTACGTTTTCCTGCAGGTGTTTTTGAAAGAGAGCTCTCTGCCTTGGATAGAAGACTGACAGTGACAGTCTTTGTCTAATCTCAGAAGAGGTGAAGTGTGGGTAGGAGTATATGAACTTTTACACCCACTCTACTTCCTTCCCGTTGTGGTTCTTCTCTGAGAGGTCCACAAGACCCCTATTAAAGCAAAAAGAAGTTTAGTTGCCATGGTTTTGCTGTAATAAGCCTTCCAGCAGAGGTTGCCAACACAAGAACTGTGTTGTAGAAGGAATACGTGGAGTAGAGGGATATGAACACGACTTCCTCAGAAAATAACTGTCAGCTCATTTTGTACAGGCTGCTGAGAACCACCAAGCAAATGAATCCCTTTCAGTCACTCCTAGCCTGAGAACAGCTGGAAAAACCTGGGTGACAGATTCTGGTTTATTAATCTTGTTAGTTTAGTTTTTTAACACCTGTGGCACCATCCTGCCTTCTCACAGTAAGAGCACAAGAAGGTCCCTGCACTGCTCCTTTTACCTCTCGCTGTTCATCTGCCATGTTCTATTTGTTTTTCTTTGCCAGCTGAGTCTGATTTCTTCTCTGTGCTGTTCTTCACCTTCTTTCCTCCCTTCCCCCACATCTTAATTATCACATAATTCCCTCTGGGTTTTTTTTTTTCTGTTCCTGTCCAAAATGATTATAAAAAATAAACAAAACAAACAAAAAAAAAATTAAATTTTGACAATGCTGGGAAAAAGTAGGTAATTTAATTTGCCAACCCATAGTCCCTAGAGAGAAAATTATCTTGCCTGTAAGACAGAAAAACGCTTTGACAGAAACAAAGCAGAAAGCATTAGGAAAAGCTGGGTTCTAGCAAGATGTTTCTTTGGGCATTCTACAGCAAGGAAAGCATTACTTTGGTAGAGTAGAATGGTTTAATCTAGTGTGCTCTCTCCTACAGTAATCAGTGTTAGTTGCTTCAGAGGAAGGTACAACCTGAGGACTAACTCAGCTAACTAACCCAGAAAAAGTCTCTTTAACACTTCTCATAGTCCCAACAGAGCTTGTCTTCACCTGACTTTACCTTTTTGGCCATTTAACTTGAGCGACCGGATATTTGTAAAGGTTAATTTGCACACTCATCACACAACTGATCCAGATTCTAAAAGTTTCTTTTTTAAGATAATACTGTTTTCACTGATAAAAAGGGGTTGTGCTTGTGTGCATTCCTACAATTTCTCTGTGGAATGCTAGAGGAGACAAACACCTGGACAATGACTACTTCACTACAGTTAGACAAGGTCAGCATTATGCTGTAATACAGTCTAATACAGTCTTTCCACTCATCAGGCTAGATGTAGTGTAACAAAAACCACAAGGCTCTGACTTTCATTGGATTTCCTACTAAGATGGTTACTAAAACGGAAAAACCCTGTAATTTTGTCTGTAAAAAAAGACAGGCTGCTACTTGCTTTTCTCTGGAATCCGTTAGTTGTTTTTTCCCTTCCTTTTCCCTCCTATTTAAATATCATTCCTGAGTGATGACTCATGGCAGGAAACAAGGCTGCCTTGTGTCCTTGTGCAAGCCCCAGAAGGCGTATGTAGGTCAACAGCATGTACAGAATGTCCTGCAAACTTGAATGCAATGCATTCCACATTGTGAGTGCTTACACTTAGAATTCAAGAGTGCTAAAAGTACTTGTGGAACACTGTGTCCTGGGAAAAAAAAAAAAAAAAGGAAATCCAGTAGCAAGAAATGACATCTGCTAGGAAAAATCTGGAACCATCCTTTTTGAGAAACTACTTTGTTTCAGATTACTCTTTGCTGAGTTGTCTAGAGGTGCAGAAACTTGAGAACATCATGAAGTTTAAGTAATGTGCAAATTCTGATTAAAACTAAATAAATGGTAAAATTGTGTGGTGACCCAAATAGCTTTTTCCACTGTCCAGCTTTTTCTGTTGCTTCTATGCCTTTGCTGTATGACAGGTAATTATCTTTGATTCATGGAGTTACAACCTGTATGTGTTGAGAAGTCCTGTCCAAACACTAGTCACATTTTCCAGCAGTATCAGCCATGATTCATGTGGAAAAGAGCGTGAAGCCTAGCCATGAAGATTAAAAAAAAAAGTTACATGATTTGTTCAGATCTGTAAAGCCCAAATAATATAATTTGGTTTGCCATTTCACTTCCAGAAAGTCCCAACATCCACTTCATGCTACAAGTCATACCTGGGGAACTTAAATAGGCTTCTGAGGACTTTGCAGATAGCTGACACTGGGCTGATGTAAAGCTGGTTACTACTTTAAAACAGAACAGAAAAATTGACACCGATGCAGCCAATCTCAGAGTTACTTTTTCCAAGTACCACTGCAATGTATGATTCTATTGTATCAGTTTTTGACAGTTAAATTTTCCTGGTTTTCAGATTGTCTTTCCATCAATACAAATACTGGTTAGAGAAGCTGTGATTCTAACTGTGCAAAAATGGTAAGGTTCATAATGCATAAATTTCCCTGCCAGTAACCTCTCTCAGTTGAGCTGGGAATAAATATAACACCAGTTAATTATGGCGATCTTACACTTTATCCTCTCAGCTCCATAAGATCTCCTGGGGTCATTTCAGAAATATTCTACCTTTTTCATTATTTATTCAGCCCTGAAGTTCCAGCAAATTTATCTACCGTGGAACTGTGAACACTGGTTGTCAGAAGTAATTTCTAATTAGAGGGAAATATGTTTTAAAACAATCCTTAGACTGCAAGGAACCCAAATCTTTCCTGCCTTTCCTGGTGCAAACAAAACTACAAAATACTGCTGGATAAATTTCAGACCTTGAATCTTTCTGCAGTGATACAAGATGGAAGCAGAGTTGGAAGCACAGGGAAGAGATGAAGTCTGTCTTAGTCTCACTCTTTTATATGTCAATCACAGAGAGAGAAAGGCTCAAAAAAAAATTATGCAGGTTCTCGTTTGACATACTCAGTATATTTCCCTTGCAGGAGCATTGAAAGTGTGTCTTTGTAAGAAAATGCCAGTTATCAAAAGCACACAAGTCTCCCTGGGAAACATAAGCCATATACAAAGGTCAGGAGACCTCTTGTAAGGTGGCAGATTTTACCTCTCTTGTTTGAGGGGTTAGGACTCTTTGCTTCAGACTGGAGACAAGTCACACAGAGAGGGGTTTGAAGAGGGTCAAATGAACTACGCAGAGGCTGAGATGAGCTCTGTTCTGCACAGAAAGGGTTTCAGTTGGGGTCCTAGGAGAAAACTATCCATCTCAGCTCTTCCAGCTTCACCTAGTTAGGCTTCTTCTTCGTCAACAGTTATGTCAAGGAGAGGCATCAGATCAGTGAATTCCTTT